>APFE031065625.1:57701-241022 GCA_000404065.3 Pinus taeda
GCCTTCCCTTTGATGTCTTTTTATACCAATTCCAAAGTAGTTTTTTAGTTAGGAATTGGTTGGGAACAGTTGGGGCCACGGGCACTAACAGGTGATCAGCAGGTAAAACCCGCAATCTCTGCCCAAAAATAAGGAGTTTTATATTTTTTTAAGTGTTTTAATACATATATGTGGGTTGGGTATATATGGACTCGCGTATACACGTGTTTAACTCAAGGCAATGTCGCGTACAGGGAATAAAACCCTGTTTTTTAAATTTGGGACCAGGTTTGGAAGGAGGGGTTGCCCTAGGCCATGAGTGCAACATCACAAACCACAATAGTGAGATTTGGAGCTATAACAAAGTATGATACCAAAGGGATTGGTTCCTCTAGAGATATCACTTAATGCCAATGATGTTCATGTAAAAGTTACCAAGAAGAATTTGGAAGATGATGTTGGGAAATGCAATATTCGTACTGAGCGGTAGCCAACGATTATTAAACTATCGAAGGTAATCTCAAAGGATTACAAACAGAGGTATCTTGATTTGTTTAAAAAAAAATTGTTATATTTTCTTGGTCTTATGAAGATTTAAGAACATATAACAAAGATATTATGCAACATAAAATTCCATTAAAATCAGGGGTGAAACCATACAAACAAAATCTTAGATAATTAACCCTATATTAGTCCCTTCAAGAGAAAAATAAGTTAAGAAGTTGATTCAAGATAAAATGATTATCCCATTAAGATATTCAAATTGGGTAGCTAATCTGGTGCCCGTGAGAAAAAAGAATGGAGAAATCAAACTATGTGTAGATTTTTGGAACTTGAACGAGGCATCATTAAAAGATAACTACCCCTTCCCAAAATGGATTACATTCTGTTGACAGTAGTAGGATATTCAATTTTGTCAATGACTGATGGTTTTTTCAGATATAACCAAATAGTTTTCCATCGAGATGATCAAAACAAGACAACCTTCACAACACGATATGGCACCTTTATGTATGCTAAGATACCCTTTGGCTTGATGAATGCTGGTGCCACTTTCCAAAGTGATATGAATATAGCATTTGTTAGAGAGAAGCACACGTTTTTCGTTATTTATCTAGATGATATAATAGCTTTTTCCAAATTAGATGATAATAATTTAGAGAATTTGTAGCAGACTTTCAAGATGTGTAGAAAGTATGGGCTATCCCTGAATCCTAAAAAGTCACATTTTTCTCTTAGACAAGGGAAATTATTGGGCCATATAGTATCAAAAGAAGGAATTAAAATAGATCCAAAACATGTAGAGGAAATCAATAATATTCCTCTACCCAGAAACAAGAAAGAAATATAGATCTTCCTAGGAAGAATAAAATTTCTCTAGAGATTTATCCCAAACTATGCAGAAATTGTAAAGGAAATTGCTGTTATGCTAAAGAAATATGTGGAAGTCAAGTGGACTCTAGTTTCCAGAGAATATTTTTCAATAATTAAGAATTATTTTAGAAAATCTCATGTTTTAACCAATCCCAATTATGTGAATTAATTTCATGTTTTTTCTTTTTGATGTCCCACTATGATTGCAACAATGCTATTTCAAAAGATTGAAGATAATAAATAACAATCTATGACATTCTTACAGGTAGGTGTTGAAGGATGTAGATATAAAGGACAACATTCTAGAAAAGAAAGCATATGCCCTTGTGAAAGCATTGAAAGCATTTAGGACATATATTTTACAATGGAGGATCACTGCATATGTTCCAAATATGATTTTCAAAGATTTACTGATACAAGGGGATAATGAGGGGAAACGAGGAAAATGGATAGCGCAAGTATAGGAGTATGATATGGATATGAACCCAAATAAATTAATAAAGGGGTGGGTTTTAGCTAAGATCTTAATAGAAGTGAATTTTCAGGTAATGGGAATAATTTTTTTGGCTGAGATTTCTTAACCAAATGTAATAGGTGGGGAGGGCCAAAACAATGAGAAAGATAATAAAATTTCCTATAAATATTTTTTTTTACTGGTACAAAAATATTGTCCAGTACTTTTTATTTCTTAGCTATACAAAAAAATTTGATAGAGAAAGATATAAGGCTCTGAGGATGAAAAACTAGAAGTATGTTATCACGAATGGTCAACTATAGTGGATAAATGCTGTGTTTCACAAAGGAGGAAATACATGAGATCATAAATGAATATCATGGCTTTTCTTGTGGGGGTAATTACAATTAGAAGATTATAGCTCACAAGATCCTGAAGGCTTGTTTTCAGTGGCCTAATTTTTTTTTATTGGTTTTAGATTGGTGAAAGCTTACAGAGAATGTGAAATATTTGTTAAAAATAAGAAGTCAACACCATTTCCATTGATATCAATATTTGTAGAGGATCCTTTTAGGAATTGGGGGTTGGATTTCATAGGGAAAATGCACCCACCTTCCAATGGAGAACATAAATGGATCTTAACAGCCACTAATTATTTTACAGAGTGGGTGGAAGCCATGTTAAAATATGGCAACAAGAATATTCCAATTTAATTTTTCCTTGAATTAAATTGTGAATTAAAATCGATTTTAGTCTTAACAGCTACTTGGAAATAATTAATTAAAAAATCTCGAAATTAATTAGTTGGAGAAATTCAAGTTAGAAGTCTTTCTGAAGTCATGTAAGAGTTATCCCTTAAATTAAGGAGATAAGATTGAGTTATATTTGAGTTGTAATTAGTTAACTCAGTTTATTGAGTTAAGTCCAGTTAAATTAGTTCCTAACTATTTGAGGAACTAATAGAGAGCTAACATTCAGTTGATGCATGCATGCGCTCAACTAGTGCTACTCGAGTTAACTGAAGATTCCCTCATCAAAAACTCATGCATGTCTATTCTAAGAAAGATCCAGTTCAGATTAAAGTCAAGGACATTGTACTATCAGTTGCATGTGCTTTTTTATAAAGAAAACTCATGCATGCAGTCAAGGAATTCACTCCTTGAGGATTGTGCAGTTCTGACAGTTTGTGAGAGAGGTTTTCCACTTGGTGAGGTGAAGATCATCCACAAGGAACAATGCAAGGAAATAGGAGCTTGGATGGTAGAGAGGAAGGTTGGAGAGAATCCTAGATTGCCTGTGAGCATCTGTGAGGATTGTACTAAGAGCTGGCTAGCTGTGACAGCTAAGGATTTGTATAATTCCTATGTATTTCCACCTTGTATGATAATAAATGTAGTGGGGTTTTTAGCTTAGGCTTTCCCCAAAGTATTTTCATGTGTATTGTGCAATTGATTCTTCTTCTTTTGGTTATATTGATTCAGCTTGGTCTTTAAGCTTCCACAAATTGATAGTACAAGTAGGTTATAGTATTATGCTTTGATTTCTATTGCATTATCGGGTTAACCTACAATCAAATTTTCTACATGGTATCAAAGCGAGATTTGTTGAGAATTTCTACATGGTATCAGAACCAGGTTTGTAGAGAATTTTCTACATGGTATTGGAGTTCTGAATAGTATACTGAGAAGAGAATTTGAAGTTTGAAGTTCAGGGTTGCCAGTGCAAATCGAATTCATGTCATACTTCAAGGTTGGCCAATGGCATTCTATGGCTTGAGACTCAAGTATGCCTTGGAAGGTAACTTATATTACATAACATGGAAATATAGAATGGAGGTTGTATTAGAAGAAAATGTCTTGAAGGATTTCATTTATCAAGAAATATGAAAGCTAGCTTCAACTAATGCATAAGAGTTGGCTGAGTGGAAGAAGTGTGTGGCGAAGTCGAGACGGATCATCCTTGAGGGAGTTCAAGACCATATTGTCTCGAGTCTCCATGGGAAGGATACTCCATTTTCAATGTGGAAGACATTGAAGGACCTCTACCAGAACATCAGTGACTAGAGCAAATTGGCGCTCAAGGATAAGCTTCGAAGAATCAAGATGGAGAAGGGTGATACTATTTCCACATACCTGAACAAGCTCACCGCTTGCAAATATGAGCTTGGTAGTGTGGGAATAACTACTGTCAATGATGATATGGTGAGCCTCGCTCTCCTTGGCCTTCCATAAAGTTTGAATAGCTACCAGGACTTTGTGAATGGAAGGGAGAAACTGCCAGATTAGGAACGACTATGGTTGGATCTTATGAAGGAGGAGATCAGAAGGAGCACACGAGATGGTTCTTCATCCAAGAATGATGATGAAGAAAATATGGCCTTAGCAAGTAAGGCAAGGAAAGGGAAGGGGAACGATTCCCATTACAAATCGAATTCTTCTCAAGGAAGGAAGAAGGGTGACATGTTTAAAGTAAGATGCTTTAATTGTCAGGAGATGGGACATTATGCAACTAAATTCCCATCGAAGAAGTCCAAGAAGGGATCCTCGAAAGGATCGAAAGGTGGGGGATTAGCCTCTTAGTTCGAAATGGACTTTACCCTCATCGCATGCATGGTGTCATTGATGATGGGTTGTGTCTAGTATCTTGAGAGTGGAGCCTCATTCCACGTGAGTGGTGATAAAAGTTTATTCAGTACCTTGGAGGAGAAATACCTCAAGATGCATATAGAGATGGGTGACGATAGAAGGTATAGTGTTTAAGGAGTGGGCGCGATTGCTTTTAAGAGGGAGCATGGAGCTCCTATCACCTTGACAGATGTGAAGTATATGTCTGGACTAAAGAAGAACTTGGTATTGGTCGCAATGTTAGATGACAAAGGCTACAATGTTGTCTTCAGTAAAGGAACAACCTTCTTAAGACACATAGCCACTGGTCAGACTAAGAGTATAGGTATTTTGGTGAAGAATCTCTATAAACTAGAGGTAGATGATTGTGCGGCATTGAGAATGAAAGCAGAATTGGTGCAAAGACAAGACATTGGCAAGTTGTGGCACAGACGGTTGGGCCATTTGCATCACGGGTCTTTGAAGATAATGCAACAGATATCTATAGGACTTACCAAAGGTAAACTTGAAAAATTTGACACATGCAAAGGTTGTACCTTCGGAAAGTACACCAAGTCTTCCTTTCATGATCGAGACAGTCAAGCAAAGGATATCTTCGAGCGAGTTCATACTAATGTGTGTGGACCATTCTCAATGCCATCCACAGTAAAGCAAAGGTATTTTGTGATTTTCATTGATGATTATTCTCATAAATGCTAGATTTATTTCATGTAGAGGAAGGACCAAACCTTCACAAAGTTTTGTGAGTTCAAAGCTTTGGTTGAGAAAGAGTCAGGGAAGAAGATCAAGGCCTTAATAATCGACAATGGTGGAGAATATGTCTCTCGAGAGTTTAAGGACTTCTGTGTAGCAGAAGGAATTAAACGAGAGTTGATGGCACCTCATAACCCACAACAGAATACGTTGGTTGAGAGGAAGAATAGAACTATTGTAGGGGCAGCACAGACAATGCTACATGACCAAGGCCTACCAGCTCACTTGTTGGTTGAGGAATGCAACACAGCAGTCTATTTGCATAATAGAATCCTGCATCACATACTTGGGATGAAGACACCAGAGGAAGCTTTCTTCGGTAAGAGACTAGATGTGGGTCACTTCAAGATCTTTGGCTCATAAGCATATTTCCATGTGATAAAGGATGCATGGAAGAAGCTTGAGCCGAAAACAGAGTTAAAGATACTCGTGGGGTACATTGGTACACCTCACAACTATCGAGTGTACTTGCCTACTAGTCGAAGGACATTGGTTCACAAAGATCTCAAGTTTGATGAGAAGAAGGCAATGTGAGTTTCCCTTGAGAGGGAGCTCCAACTACAGGCTATGGAGGAATTGTTGGTTCCTAAGGAGGAGGCGCCTCAAACTAATGTAGAGCAGCCACATGAAGAGGTTCCAGGAGTGGAGACATCCACTCAAGAAGAGTCTTCTGGAGATGGATGGAAGCACACAAGTGAAGTTGTCAGATTGTTGAAGGATGCGAGAGAGAATTGGGGAGCACCATCTTCTCAACACAGACAGAGGAGGTCACCTAAGAGGTACACTAGATACATGGCCCTTTCTGGGGAAGGTGTTGAGACTGAGCCATCTTCCTTTGAGGAAGCAATGCAATAGCTGATTTGGGTTGATTCTATGGTGGACAAGTATGACTCCATAGTTCGTAATAGTGTTTGGGACGTGATTCCGAGACTAGAGAACAATTTAGTTGTGAGTTCTTGTTGGCTTTACAAGGTAAATAAAGCTGCATATGGCAGTGTGGAGAAGCATAAGGAAACATTTGTTGCTCGTGGCTTTTCAGAAGTTGAGGAGGATCATGTTGCTGCAGTATATATTTTGATAGAAGAGCAAGATGCTAACATTTTGACAAAAGCATTGTCAAAGTGTAAATTCGAGTTTTGTAGAGATAGGATCAGGGTGGCAGATAATCCATTTCTTGTTGAGAGGGAGTGTCGAAATATGGCAACAAGAATATTCCAATTTAATTTGTCCTTGAATTAAATTGTGAATTAAAATCGAATTTAGTCTTAACATATACTTGGAAATAATTAATTAATTATTTCTAAATTAATTGGTTGGAGAAATTCAAGTTAGAAGTATTTCTGAAGTCATGCAAGAGTTATCCCTTAAATGAAGGAGATAAGATTGAATTATATGTGAGTTGTAATTAGCTAGCTCAATTTACTTATTTAAGTCTAGTTAAACTAGTTCCAAACTATTTGAGGAACTAATAGAGAGTTAATGGTCAGTTAATGCATGCATGCACTCAACTAGTGCTACTCCAGTTCACTGAAGATTCCCTCATCATAAAATCATGCATGTCTATTTTGAGAGAGACCTAGTTGTGATTAAAGTCAAGGACATTATACTATTAGTTGCATGTGTTTTCTTATAAAGAAAACTCATGCATGCAGTTAAGGCAATCATTCCTTGAGGATTGTGCAGTTCTAACAATGTGTGAGAGAGGTTTTCCACTTAGTGAGGTGAAGATCATCGACATGGAACAACACAAGGAAATAGGAGCTTGGAGGGTAGAGAGGAAGGCTGGAGAGAAGCCTAGATTGCCTGTGAGCATCTGTGAGGATTGTACTAAGAGCTGGCTAGCTGTGAGAGCTAAGGCTTTGTATAATTCTTATGTATTTCCACCTTGTATGATAATATAGATAGTGGAGTTTTTAGCTAAGGCTTTCCCTAAAGTATTTTCATGTGTATTGTGCAATTGATTCTTCTTCTTCTAGTTATATTGATTCAACTCGATCCTTAAGCTTCCGTAAATTGATAGTAGAAGTAGGTTATAGTATTCTACTTTGATTTATATTGCATTATCGGGTTAACGTACAATTAGATTTTCTACAAGCTATTCTAATCCAAACTGAAACTGATTTTTTGGTTACTAAATTTTTTGAAGAAAATATATTTACTAGATTTGATTGTCCAAAAATGTTGGTGACTGATAATGCCCAAGTGTTATAATCTGCACAACTTATTATTTTTTCCCAGAAACCCAATTTTATCCTCAGTCACTCAAACACCTATTATTCATAAGGAAATGGGTTGACAGAGCCATCTAATAAGGCCTTGGAAAGAATTTTGGAGAAGAATATTATAGAAAATAAAAATAATGGGGTCTCCTAACTCAAATTTTCTTTGTGGGAAAACAAAGTGACAACAAAAGGATCCACTGGGAAGTCACCATTTGAATTGGTATATGGAGTAGCAATGTTTTTTCCCTGTTAATTAGCCAATCCAGTGGCCAAATTAATTCAATATGTTGAGTAGGAGACCAACCCATTGACTAAAAGATAAAGTCAGCCAATGGAACTGAATGGAAGTAGAGAATGGGTAACTCAAAACAGAGGACAACAGTAAACATGGAAAAATTGATCCCTTACGGTTTGGGCATTTAAATAGTTGAAGTACGGAGTAATAACACTTTCATTCTAGAGAATCTTGATTGTGAATTATTGCAGCTACCTATTAATGGCAAGTATTTGAAGTGTTACTTCTAGCATTGAATATTATTTGTTTTTTCTCATTGTAAATATTAGTGTGCCCATTGTCAGTATCAGGTGTGCTTATTCATAGCATTTTCAGATCTACAATATGAATCCATGACCGAGGTCAAGGCACTAATTTATGGTTCTTAGTGTTTTTTTTCATAACATTATCCCCGGGTGGAGCTAGTTTGTAGTCACTTTTTGTTTTATTCTAAAAAAAGGAGAAAATAAAAAAATATATATACAAAAGAATAAAAATAAAAATAGACATATATGTCTAAAACAATAAAATAAAAGAAGTGAAAAGGATGGGACTCTTTGCATTTGTGTTTTGAAAATTTTAATTCCTTGTCTAGGATTATGCTATAGGCCCAAAGTTTGATTACATTAAAAGTTAATATTTCGAAGTGGGCCAACCTTAGCAGATGCCAAGTGGAGGAAAGATTAAAAGGCCGAAAATTATCATAGTGCATTTTTGTAGCATATATCTTACTTGCGCTTGTATGAAATCTGGCACCACAACATGCTCGAGCTTTACATTATAAGGTGCCCCTGGCGGAGGTTTTGAAAAGTTAGCAGTTGGGGTGATCGATGGTTATGATCAACATTGATGACACATGCAGATGAAGCCATTTACTACCCAAGGTTCCACCAAGGATGGAAAACTGTTTCTGCCAATTCAATGAAGTTGTAATAGGTGAGCGGGCAACCACCATGTTAATTACATGTCAGCCCTTCTTTAATCCACTTCAGCCTTAGTCAATTCCACATCACTTGACACACTGGTTGCCACATCATCCCTACATACCCTTTTTTCCTCATTATCATAATCCCAATTATCTCTCTCTCTCTTGTTTATAAATGCCACAATTTTTCCCATTTCACCTATTTTTGTTCACCATTTTCACTCTGTTTGTTGTTGTTTTCAACAACTTTGATTTTGTCATCAAATTGACTCCGAGCTATTGGATATTTAAAGTCTCAAACAACCCTATGTTTTTCAAATGAAAATTTGAAAATATCTAGGAAAGCCACCTTATCTAGTTCTTCAAATAATATACCCCTAATGGACAAGGAGCATTCTATTTTTTATCCCCACTGACAGTTAAATTAATTGAATTGCGTCAAAAAGTCTTAGTTAGTCATGTTGATTCAAAAAATTCTTTGAGAGTGGTTGAATATGGTTTGCTTGCTACAATTATTCATCAATCTAAACCCTTCCCCAATTTCATTAGTTGATTAACCAGGTCCTTGTACCCACAGAGATTCTATGTAATGAACTTACATGGTGAAAACATTCTCCAAGTGTCTTCCTTGTTAATTTGACAAGCCCTAGATTTTCCCCAATCTTATAATTATACTAAATTATCTAATGAAACCCTTTTGTATGTATACCAGAGTTTGTCAACAGAGGATAGAACTAAATTTTATAGTCTTGTTTTTCCTCCAAGTGTAGTTCTTCCACCAAAGTTAGTAGATTTACTTCTAGCTTTCTTTTATGAAAATTTCCAATCGATTTTATATCCAATAATGGGATTTCTAGGAAGACATTCCATTAACTTCCATCTCCTCAATTTCAGTATTAGTGGGTGTTTTAGGTTTCCTTCCTTGGTGTTATACCTCTTCATGTATTTTCATTTTGGACAATTCATGCATTTGGGTTTGAATGTTGTGTAGATAAACAAGAAAAAGAAAACAATGGTAAATTGGACTGATATAGTTAGGTGAAAATTGAACAATGAAGGCTTGTCTTACTATATTGCCTCGTTCATGTCAATTGTATATAGAATTATCAATCATTTTTCTTCCCCAAGAATTATACCAAAGACTTAGTCCTTATTACAATTGAGTAAATATTTTAAAGATGGAGAGTGGTTCTTGTTTGAAGAATATGTAAAAATAAGGTTATATGGAGTAGAGGTCTTACCCTATAGGATTCCTTCTTTTGTTCCCATGAGAATATTTGTATTAGAGTTTATCAAAGAAAGTTTGAATGTTGATCAAGTACACTTTGTACAAGCTAGGAAATGGTTTCTATTCAATTTAGCCAAGACTATTAGCCAATTTATTGTAAGTAACAAATAGGAAGAAGAAAAGAATGAGAGAATGTTGCAAGTAATGCATTTTCAACAAGGGGAGAAGTGTCACTATCATCCACTCCAAGTCATTTCAAATAAGGGTTTGCAAATATCATGTGCTCCTTATGTCGATGAATCAAAGCTAGAGATTAAGAAATTAGTAAATTATGGCCTGGTGGTAAAACAAGAGACAATGGAGGTAGAAACCCCTCTTCTTACTGAAAAGGGCATCAAAAGGAGTGTTGTTGATTTTATATATCTTGATGCAAAGAGTTCTCAAGGAAGTAAGAAGGGAAAAACAAAAGAAGGTAAAACAAAGTTTGAAGAATTCACATAAAGACCTTCAAGTGATGTTGGTTTTCAACTACAGCTAGGATCAATAAAGTACATTCCCTCATCTCGATTCCCGATGAAGAATAGAAGACTTCCTTGAACTTTTTGAAAGATACTTAGCATTAGATTAAATATAGGAACATGAAGATAAATACCAATTCCATGACTTAGTTGGAAGCCCAATCCAGTTTTGGTTATCAAACCAGACTTCTCTCAGCAATTGATATCGAGAGAAACCAATTGAGATTTTCTTTCACTCACCCTCTGTAATCTGAAATCACTTATGAATGATCTTAGTAAATTAATGTAGGTATTATAGACCCATGTTCTGGTGTGTGTTTCTATATTATCTTAGGAAATGGATCAGTAAGATTGCAAAAAAAACAGACACTAGAAAATAGTAAGAGAAACACAACAAGTAAATGCAAAACACAACAATTTAATAAGGAGTTCACCCAATCCTCCTAGGCTATGTCTCCTAGTCCAGCTTTTAGCCTTTTTTATAATGTCTTTGAGTAGAGTTTTTACAATGAGGAGCTCAATTTGAGTCTTCTGTAACAAATGATGCGTAGTAGGGTGGTACATGGATTCCCCAAGCCACTGGAGTACATAGACTCCCCCTTACCAAGTTTCAACCTCAACTAGTCTTAATGGGATGAGTCCAATTTGGTACTCAGTTCCCAACAGATATCCTCATAGGAATTGCTTGAACCTCTCAAGCCTTCTTGATTCTGTTTGCTCGATGCTGCCTTAGCTTTGTAGGTCAGCTCGACCTCTTTATTCTCTGCTTCTTGCTTCACTCTCTATTCTGTCTCCTCTATCTCCTCTATGTTCTCTATCTATTCATGGCTTAAAGCCAATCCATCCCTTAACTATTTTCTTCCTCATCCGGCCCTTCGGATCACCTACCTCTATTCGCTTGGAATTCCCTACTTCTGTATCATCACCACTATGTAACGTTTCACAGAGAGGTGACCACTTGTCCCTTCACGAACTGAGCATCATCTCTTCCTCGAACGGTTCATTACTTCGATTATTCCACGAAATGATTCATCTGCCATCTCAGTGGTCAAATCGGACATCAAACCTTTATATGCCTCAGCTTATTCTTCTGCCAAATTTGGTCTCCCATCGGGGGCAATCTCTGTTGTTTGATCTAGGGCCTCCAAATCCTACAATCATCACTTTTATTGCATGGGTGACTTGCTCAACCGTTAGCCCGTGATGAGAGTGGTTTTCTCTCTCATCCACCGGACACGTTTCATTCAATGTCTGGAATCAGTTGGTACTCTGACAAACCTGCTTACCACCTGAAATGCCTCCGATATTCCACCAGTTTTGGAGCACAGGACCCACCTGTCATTTTAGCACTTTTCCCATGGTTTCCTAGTTTCCCTTGTGACCGTGTGCTCAGGGCCTTTCCTTCTCAAGGGGTTGTCTTGCGATGCGCAATTAGCGCTTTGCACTAATGTCCTAATTGTGCATCAGAAACATCCTCCATTTCTGGGTTTGAGCCTCCCAATGGCCATTTTTGTGCAATGCACAGTGCCCATGGGCCAACGGTCAACACGCTTTGACTGAAGGTCCTCATTGCTTCGTGATGGCTGCAAGTTACCATTATTCAGAGGTTATTTCCTAATAACTCATTATTTAGAATATTTTGAAGTCTGTTATAATTTGAAACAGTCATAGAACTCTAATAATTTTCAAGGATCCAATTCGGATCATGGCCTTCCCACTGAGAAAGCTTTTGGACCACCAAAAGTTGGTTTTCAAGCATTGACTAAGTGAGGATATAATTTTCTCACCTGTCCAATCTCTATTCATTTTTCACTTCTCAACTTTGAACCCCTAAGTCTAATTCTGAGGTACTCAACATCTCCCCTACACGTCATTATCACCTTCCTGTCTGGAACTATGTCTTCCTACAATTCATTAAGATATTTAGGTAGTAGGTCATCAATAGAAGGCAATTAACTCTGCTCTTGAGGATCCTCAATTATTGAAGGTTCAAATAATCTATCTATCTGCATTTACGACTGAGTAGATGTGCATGTAAGCTTGTAGATTAAGGTGAAAATCATTCTCACCAATATTCTCAAGTATTTTGAAAGGTCCATACCTGATACGCTTTAGCTTTCTACCTTCCCCTTGCACCATGTCCTTACTGATATACAACCATACTTGATCACCAACTTGGAAACTATGCTCCATCCAATGCTTGTCATGCCTTGCCTTGTATTTGGGCTAGCTCATTTCCAACTGTTCCTGTACTACCTAGTGGATCTCTTGGATTTGTTCAACGAATGTTCATAACACAAATGTTCATCCCAAATCTTGGGATTCTTACTGCAATATCCCCTGAGTAACTAGATCATTGTCCTATTGACTACTTCTATCTGGCCATCGGTTTGTGGATGGAAAGCTTTACTTTTCTTCAATTTGGCGTCCATCAGTTCCCACAGACTTGACCAAAACTTTCCCACAAATCGGGGGTCTTGATCAGATATAATGGAAGTGGATAATCCAAAATGAACCCATACATGTTGAAAGAATATTTTTGCAGTTTGTTCAGCTATAATCTGTTTATTACAAGGTATCAAAACAAACATTTTGTTGAACCTATCCACAACAACATATAGATAATCATGACCTTTCCTAGATTTAGGTAGTCCTCCAACAAAGTCCAATGAAACACTTTCCCAAGGATGAGAAGGAACTGGTAATGGAGTGTAAAAGCCTAGTTTTCTATTGTTGGGCTTGCTTTTAGCACACATAGTACAACCTCTTACATATCTAGAACTTGTCTCATTCATTTTTGGCCAATAACAAAATCTTTGCAGCTATGCAACTATTTTACTTACCTCAGAGTGACTTGATATTAGAGAAGTGTGTGCTTCTTGAATTATCTTTACTCTTTCAGTTTGTGGAATGCATAGCTTCCCACAATGATATAGGAGTCAGTCCTTAACATGATAATCCAATTCTTCTACTCGTTTTCCTTGAATTAAAGTTGCATATATAAAAGTCCATATCTTGAGCATATTGTTCAATGTAGCTCTCATGTAACACAAAATTCTGCTTAAATATAGTAGATGCATTTATAATGGGTCTAGGTAACATATCTGCAACTTTATTGTGGAGGCCCCTTGTATATATGATGACTAAATGAAACTACTATAGAAAACCCATCCATCTATAGTGTCTTGATTTTTGCAACTTAGTTTGGGAGTGTAGATATTGAAGTGGTTGATGATCAGTAGTATTACTGTCTCTTTGCCCATTAAGTAATGTTTCTACTTTTTCACACTCTGAACTATTACATAAAATTCTTTCTCAGATCTGGGATAGTTAACTACTACAGAATTAAATGTCTCGGAATGATAACATATGGGTCTATCGTGCTGTCTCAACACTGATCCCATGGCATAGTCACTAGCATCCGTTTGGATCTCAAGCAGTCTTTGAAGATCAGGAAGTGCTAGTATTGATGCTATACTAATCTTTTCTTTCAAGGTTTCGAAGGATTTTCGCTATTTGCCTCCCCACTAAAACACCTTGTTCAATCTTGTTAAAGCATGTAAGGGAGCTGCAACTACGGAAAAGTTAGAAATGAAATTTCTACAATATTGTGCTGCTCCTAAGAAGCTCCTAACTTCTGTAGCAGATTTGGGTTTAGGCCAATTTACAATGATTGCCACCTTAGAGGGATCTATCTTTAATTCACCACCCCCTACTATATGTCTCAAATAATTCAAAGATCTTTTGCCAAATTCACATTTTGAGAGATTAACATAAAGTTTTTCTCTTTTCAAAACATCTAGTGTCTACTTAACATGCTTTAAATGTTCTTCCCATGTTTCGCTAAATATCAGAATGTCATATAGGTATACAATAACAAAATCATCAAGAAAAGGTCTAAGTACATCATTCATTATTCTCATGAAAATAACAGGAGCATTAGTTAAGCCAAAAGGCATAACCAGCCACTCATACAATCCCTGCTTTGTTTTGAAAGTAGTCTTCCATGCATCTTGTTCTACAACTCTGACATGATGATATCCATTATGCAAGGCTAACTTGGAAAAATAAATAGCTTCTTTCAATTGATCCAATAGATCATCTATGCGAGGAAGGGGATAACGATTTTTTATTGTTATCTTATTTAGTGTTCGGTAATCAATGCACATTCTCCATGAGCCATGTTTCTTTCTCACCAAAACGATTGGAGATCCACATGGTGATGTGCTAGGTCTGACAAACCATTTCTCGAGCAAATCCTGCACCTGCTTCTTGATTTCTACATTCTCTAAAGCGAACAACTTGTACATCCCAATGTTAGGCAATGGAGCATCTTGCTGCAAATTAATCTCATGCACTATTTACTTTTTGGGTGGCAGAATTTAGGTTCTTGAAACAAGATATCATACTCTAAAACAACGTTTTCTAAATCAGCTTGCCGTTTAGCATCACAACCCTCAAATACATTGGTTTTATCAGGTTTCTTTTCCTTTAAAACCATTCATAAAAATTGTTTGCATGAATTTATCATTCGTTTCATCTGCCCTGAGTTTATGAGAGTATAATTATTCTTGAGCTCATGAGCTCTTACAAAGCATTCGATTCCATATTTAATGAGTAGATACTTGTTCTTAGCTATATAGAAAATAGCTTTCCTGTCATACAAGTAAGGACTTCCTAAAAATTCCACATATATCCAAAGGAATTATGTCTAACTCAACCTCATCTACAAATGCTGACCCAAAAGAAAACTTGAGTTTGCATTGTCTAGTCACTTGTAGTTGTGATTTATCATTTAACCATCCTAACGGGTATGGTTTCTTGTGAGGTGTAGTCAGTAATCCCAACTTATTTACAATTGCTTCAGAGATTAAATTTACTTGTGACCCACTATCAAACAAAGTATCAATCTTTTGATGTTTGGAAATAACTCGAATATGGAAAAGCTCATGTCTTTTTATCTCATTTTCTTCATCAATAGTAGATTGTGTAGAATTACTAGTAGATGCTTCAAAATTCTTACGTTTTATACCTGTGGGTGCAATGGTTGTTTCATCTCCTCAGTCTGACCCCAAATCTTTCTGAATAGTTGCAGCAATCTTCTTCTTCTTGCCCTTGAAGTTCTTAGGTCTCAGCTCCAGATGCATAATCCAATAGTGCTCATCATCATGCCCATCCTTCTTACAGTGAGTGCATGAAGACTTGCTTTCCTGTGTAGTGTTGGCCTTCCTTGCTTTCCATTTCTATTTCTTTTCCCCTTATTCTTGTTTGCAATGGGTTGGGATGATCCCCCAACTAGTGTGCTTAAACATGAGGATAGTGTGCCTCATGTAGCTGTGTAGACCACCGATGTACTTCAACAGAGCCTCAGGTGAGTCTAATGAGATTCCTAGAATCAATGCTCTCTTCCTAAATTCTTGGGTGTAACCTTGTACACTTTGCCCTTTCAGTTGTCGAAGAGTTTTCCAGCTCATCATGGCTTGCTGCATGTAGGCCAATGGATAGAACCACTTTTTGATTGCAGAAACAAATTCACTCGAGACAAAAATAGTCTTACCATGTCTCTTCATGTCAGCTTGGGTCCTGCCTTCCCACAAAACTGAGGCAGTGCCTCCAAGGCATAGGCTGGCCAGCTGAATCATGCTTTTGTCTAAATCAATACTCTGAACTGTGCAATAAACATCAATTTGTCTAATCCAATTGTCTAACTTTTCTGCCTTCAACTCTCCATCATATATTGGTAAATCAAATTTAACATCTAGTTTAATCAAAGATGTATTCTTTTTATGTTTAGGCTATTAGGAGGTGTGAGAAAGCTTTCCTCTTTCCCTTTTCCTTTTGAGTGGTCATGGAGGAGAGACTCTTCTTCTCCTTTATCTTGTTTGGAGCCTAATGAATCTTCATCTTTATGTTTTCCAAAGTCCTTATACATTTCCTCTACCATGGACCTTATGGCCAGGAAACTATCTATAAATTGAGGGTCTGGCTCCACAGAACCTTCCTCTGACATTATCTTCTGAGGATAGACTCTTCCAATTTCAGGATTAGTTTCGACCCACTCTCCTTCTCCTAATTTTAGCTTTGATCTAGTTAACATTCAACGGCTAAATCCATCACAAGCTTGTCTAACCTTAGCAACCTATAGCTTTGATACCACTTGATCTAAAATCACTTATGAATGATCTTAGTAAATTAATGTAGGTATTACAGACTCATGTTTTGGTGTGTGTGTCTATATTATCTTAGGAAACGGATCAGTAAGATTGAAAAATAAACAGACACTGGAAAACAGTAAGAGAAACACAGCAAGAAAATGTAAAACACAACAATTTAATAAGGAGTTCACCCAATCCTCTTGGGCTACGTCTCCTGGTCCAGCTTTCAGTGGTGGCCTTTTCTATTGTGTCTTTGAGCATAGTTTTTACAATGAGGAGCTCAATTTGAGTCTCCTGTAATAGATGATACTTAGTAGGGTGGTACTTGGATTCCCCAAGCCACTAGAGTACACATACTCCCCCTTACCAAGTCTCAACCTCAACTAGTCTTAATAGGATGAGTCCAATTTGGTACTTAGTTCCCAACAGATATCCTCACAAGGATTGCTTGAACCTCTCAAATCTTCTTAGTTCTATTTGCTCGATACTACCTTAGCTTTGCAGGTCAGCTCAACTTCTATGTTCTCTACTTCTTGCTTCACTCTCTATTCTGTCTCCTCTGTCTCCTCTCTGTTCTCTGTCTATTCATGGCTTAAAGCCAATCCATCCCTTGACTGTTTGCTTCCTCTTCCAGCCCTTTAGATTGCCTGCCTCTATCCACTTGGAGTTCCCTACTTCTGTGTCATCGCCACTATGTAACGTTTCACAGAGAGGTGGCCACTTGTCCCTTCACGAACTGAGTGCCAGCTCTTCCTCAAATCGTTTGTTACGTCGATTATTATGCAAAATTATTCATCGATCAACTCAGTGGTCAAATCAGACTTCAAACCTTTCTATGCCTCAACTCATTCTTCCACCAAATCTGGTCTCCCATCGAGTGCAATCTCCATCATTTGATCTGGGGCCTCCAGATCCTACGGTCATCGCTTTTATCGCATGGGTGACTTGCTCAACCATTAGCTCGCAATGAGATTAGTTTTCTCTCTTGTCCGTCGGACATGTGTCATTCGATGTATGGAATCGCTTGGTCCTCTGACAAATCTTCTTATCACCTGAAATGCCTCCGATATTCCACTGGTTTTGGAGCACGAGACCCACCTATCATTTTAGCACTTTTCCCACGGTTTCCTGGTTTCCCTTATGACTTTGCACTCTAGGCCTTTCCTTCTTGAGGGGTTTTGTCTTGCGATGCACGATTAGTGCTTTGCACTAATCGCGCATCAAAAACAGCCTCCATTTATGGGTTTGAGTCTCCCAACTACCGTTTTTGCACCATGCACAGTCCCCATGGGCCAACAGTCAGTGTGCTTTGACAGAAGGTCCTTGTTGCTCCATGCTGGCTGCAAATTACCATTATTTAGAGGTTATTTCCTAATAACTCATTGTTTATAAGATTTTGAAGTCTGTCATAATTTGAAACAGTCATAGAGCTCTGATAATTTTCAAGGATCCAATTCGGATCACTCTGTCCCACTCAATTTATTCAGGAATGGATTTTAGAATAGTCAATCTATCTGTGAACACTAAAGATATCCCATTTCCAGAAAAATTAAACTTGCATATGAAAACAGGGGAGTTAATATACAATGATCTCAACAAGACATCTCTGGAATCAAATAAGGGAGAAGCTTTGCTAAGGAAAGTGATAGATCAACTGAAGCTAGAGAGGGCCAATTCCTGATCTCTTCATACTCAGAATGAAGAGTTTTATAAGCTGATAATAAACCTTGGTGTGAATCCAGAGGATAAGGTGGTTTTTCAAGCCTTTATAAAGAGTGAAGATTCTAAGATTCAGTCTTTGACGATGAAACTAAAGTTTCCTACAACAAAAGATATTCAAGGTCCAAAGTTAGCCTAAGTTGGAAAAAGGGGAAATCTTAACTCATGAGCTACTAGAAAGTAATCTAAAAGTAATAGTTCTTAAGGAGATTAATGTAGATTTGAAACAAAGGATATATAAGCATGTTTGCACAATTGTAGTACAGCCAAATTCATAAGACACAATTGAAAATATTACCATAGTTATGATAGAGTTGAAGATATCTAAAGATGAATTGAAAAAATTACAGAATAATCTAGAAGATGAAAAAGAACTTTTGACACTTAAGGAGAGACAACTAAACATGGCCAAAGAAGATGTAACTCAACATCACAATAAATACCAGTCAACATGAAATCAAATCAAGAAATTGAAGGAAAAGCTAATGGAAATATGTTTCTCAATCAATCGAAAGAGATCATTTGGAATGATATTATTCAAAAAATCAAAATATTCTGGGATCATATGGTGGTCATGGCTAAAGAAAAGGAAATAATTTGGGCCTCTGAAACTCTTATTTACACCAATAAAAATAAATCACAAGAAGGTGCACAACTGGCTAAAAGGATCATTGATTATATAAATTCGAAATCTTCTTAGCAATTAAGATCATTAAATATTGTAGATATAACAACTGTAGTATGAGAGATAACCACAATGGTGCAAAAAAACATGTTTATGAAGCATGCAAAAAATGTATTATTAAATGTCATGGAGTCAGTGGTAGCTTTTAATTCCATCTTCGATAAGAGAGTCAAATAAGGGTTAGCTTCATGTGGGCATCAACAAGGAAAACTCCTCTCATGGGAACCATATTGAACATTGTTGGTGGAGGAAAAGAGTCTTATCAATTTTTCTCATGAGAAAATAACAATGTTAAAAATAGCTACAACTGTAAATTACTTGCAGAGATATTTCCAATGGCTATGGTTAATGAATATTTTTTTCACTAACAAACCTATGCACACCATGGTTACCAACTTAAGAATGGCTTAGATCAGGATGATATAGTGCCCAGTTTCTTATTTGACCTTGTGGAAGAAATGTCAGTGTCTAATTTCTCGAGTGAAGGTTCGAGTTGTGGGACCTGGAGTTTCATCAAGCAAGCCTGAAGTTGCACAAGAGTCTCAATTTCTCGAATAATTATGTTTTAATATTCACAAAAATATGGAAAATGTCTCATTTTGTAATTTTACAGAGTTAGAAGTAGTTATTATTTTAATGTTTTATGAAGACCAAATAGTTAGAATTAGTTTTCACAGTTAACAATTTTGATAATTGTTTCCAATGTAAAAGTTTCTTTAAAAGAAGATTGAGGGACAAATTTTGGCGTTCCTATTTTTGGCCCTCTAGACATCATTTTTCTATGTAATGTACCAAATTTTCCTTGGAGAAGTAATAAAAATTCAAATATGATTCCAAATTTATGTTCATTATGGCATGTTTTATCTCTCTGTTGATGGTGATGGACCCACCAACATTCAGAGGATCTCCCTGATATGAAGTACCAACTAGACCTCATACTATTTGGAGTAGGAGTCCCAGAAATGGGTGGGAATGTTATACCTTGACAATGAAAATGTGCAAAATGAAGTATGCTAACTTTGGCTGAGAGCAAGTGTGTGACCCTACAGAGAATAAAGTGTGATGCATGAAGGTTCCAACACATGAAAGGAAAAGGAAGTGTGTCCCATGGAAACATGTAATAGTACGCAACTTGAAAGGGACTCGCGATCATAATCACATCACAAGCTAAGATGCAGAATAGTCTACAAGTTAAAGTGATGAATTAACATAATGACATAAATTCAAAAAGATTCATACAAATTAAAATGAAATAGTTCATAAGCATAAGTGTATGCTAAATAACATACATTGTAAATACAACAAGAATAGTCCTACTATATTCACAACATATGCATGAAAGTGTGTAAGCTCTGATCTTATTAAAATTTAAAGTTCCATTCATTCATACACCATTAAAATACCACTAGCCAAAAAAGTGGCACATTAAAGTCAAGAACACCTACTCCTCCAAAGAAGTATATTAGCACTATGCTACGGAGAAGTCAAGGCTCTTCACAATAATTCTAAGCTCCTTCTAAGCCTAAGCCTAGCCAAAATCTTGGTTCCCAAAGATCCCCTTCATGAGTTATGAGGGTTTATTTATAACAAGAGGGGGTGAATTTTCAACTCCCCTTTGTTATGTTTGGACTACCCTCATGAATCTTCAACTTCTATATAAAACGACTTGTTACATTACATCATGACTCTTCATATTCCAATAATGACACTTGGAATTTCACTTACAACATAATTACAAATAATATTACAATATACACTTGTACCCATATAAGACAATATAGGATAGAGACAACTTGACATCCAAACAAGAAAAAATACTATGATCCTTGAGTTTGAGGAAACTCTAGCCCAACAAGTTTCACTTGATGCTTCTTGGTCACATATGGGTTCCAATATTGCTACTATGTGATGACATCCCCAAACTACATAATGGTCTCTAGGTGGAAGTGGAATCTATCCTCCATATCATTTGGGTACAATGACTTGGATCCAATTTTAACATCCCTCTCGAGAAAGAGAAACATTGTTCTTATTCGAACAAGACCACTGATGTAATTTTGCATGTTCTATTTGTTCATATCCAAATCCTCCTTGGTGGAAATCTCTCTTAGCTTCTCCAAGTACTCTTATATCTCCTGCCTCACCTAGTGTCTGCGTTTATCCTTAATGAGTGAGATGATTGATGGGATCTTGTGGGCTTTGACGATGAAATCCAAACTATTGTAAAATCGTATGTATCAAACTTGAATGATTCAGATGAATGAGGAGAGCTACTTGTTGTTCTCAATCAACATTTGAACTCATTATTTCTCGAGCTCTGTCTGCTACTTCATCTTCTTTACCAAAGTAAGCAGATCTGTTGTGTATTGCATTATGCATTCTTGCACAATGGTGATGGAAGTTTTCACATTCCTAAGAGTCTTGAAAAATTCCTTGCTTTGTTGCTACAAGCTATGCAAGCAGACAATTACCTTATGTACAGTCATGAGCTCCTCATAGAGCTAACACATCGTCTCCCCAAGTGTTGTGTTGTAGTGGCTACAATCACCCTCCAAAAATTTTCTTTTGCTTTGTTTTGGAGCCACCCTACCAACCATCCTTAGTAGCATGTCTTGCACTGTCAAGTACATGAGCTTCACTAATTTTCTAGTAGAAGGACAACCTATCCATGATAGCTTGTTACGTTTCCCTCATAGGCTACTTCCCCGAACTTGGTCCAACTACTGGCTAAGAAGCTCCACTAAGAAATTGCACAATTCTAGAGGGGAACCAGTCTTCCCTACAAAAATCGTGAAAATATGACTAGAAGCCTGTTAGGCTCAGAAATTGTGCAATCCTGTCAGTCAATATTCCTAGTGAAAACTACATAATCTGACCCAGTAGGACTGCTCAGCCCAGAAATTGTGCAATTTTGGGTAGTAGTTAGCTACTCCTAGTAATTACACAATCCCTCTGGGTAGCAAGCCCAGCTTCCTCCCAAAAAATATGCAAAAGTTACCCTCAGTCAACCAGGATGTTTCATGTGCCCTTAGCTTGACCAATTCCACTTGAGATTGAGAAAACCCTACTTGCATGCATGGGTTGATTTTTCCCGAAACAAGAAAAATAAACATGGAAAAAGAATCCCTAGATTTTAGGGAGCTATTTTTAGCAGCTAGATATTACATGCAAAGATCGTTTTAGAAACCTTCCTCCAAGTGTTGCTTTTTCCTAGATTTGTGGCATGTGCGTTATGAGCTTCAATTATTTATTCGATGCTTTAGAGTTCACTTCTTCACATCGATATTGGATCTTTGACATCCCACAACACATCCAGGAGTCTTTGATGCATCTAGCTCAGCTATTTTTGGGTATGTCCACTTAACTTGTCTTTTGCAACATTTTTGTCACTTTTTGTGTTTTGGCTTATGTGAGTGTTGTCTGCTTGATTTCTATTGAACGCTTGCTATCATTTGTATACATATTAGCTTTTTCTAGCACCATTTCAGTTTTCATTAGCATCTCACTGTTGTTGCATGCATGGAACTCTTTTGCATAGACACTCTCTGATTTGGTGACTCGCTTCACACTCATGCATGTTGTTCTATTTTGTAAATATTGCATTCATTATTTGCATGCAAGATCTTTCACTCCTACTTACACTTTTTATCGCCATGCTTTCACCTCCAAATTTGCTTTCTGTTTCTCGTTGGCGAGTCTAGGAAACCTTGGCCTAGAATCTACCTCACTAAGACAGCATTGCACAATCCTGAGATGGAAAGCTCTACCTTCCTCCCAGAAAATGCACATTTCTGGGTAGTGACTATCCTCTCGGCTTTCCTTGCGCAATTAT
This sequence comes from Pinus taeda, assembly GCA_000404065.3. Taxonomy (NCBI): domain Eukaryota; kingdom Viridiplantae; phylum Streptophyta; class Pinopsida; order Pinales; family Pinaceae; genus Pinus; species Pinus taeda. Next base: position 80,444 of record APFE031065625.1, read on the forward strand.
GAGAGGAAGTGACCTTTGGCCTAGAAAATTGCACAATGCAGTCCTTGGGCCTACATCACTTGCCTGCTAGAATTGCGCATTGCACAATCACAGCACCCAACAAGCCATTATAGATTATGCATTCTGCAATTCTAGGAGTCATCTAACCTCCTAAAAGTCTAGACTACCTTTTGCATAGTTCTGGAAGCTAGTCTCCCTGCTTCCCAGGAAAAATTGTACAATCCTTGCCAGTCAATCCCTGGGTATGTTGCATGTCATTCCTCAAGATTTATTTGGTTTTAACTGACAAATTTCTTGCCATGCATGTCTCCATGTCCCCAGATCTAGCAGGTGTTCATTTGCCTCTCAGCAGTTCAGGATTAATGGCCTCCAAGAGAGCAAGATCAAAGGAAACCGATGGAAGTGCAATTGGAGCAGCAGTCGAGTGAGTGTCTACGAGTTTACCGATCTATTAAGACACCAAGTTGGTTGTAGACAAGGACATCAAGCTGAAATGGAAAGAGATCAATGATGCATTTGCAGGCACATTTAAGGAAGGCCTTGAACACCACCAAATCTATGTGAATATTCACAAGTTTGGCTTGTACTAGATTTCATGAAGGTATCCCGCATTCCCATGCATGGACATGATACTGATCCAAATTGGATCCATGAAAAATTATCAAGTGCCATGACTGTGTCAAATTGTGACAGAATTTGAATTTATGAACAAAGAGATATCAGGAAGACCTCTGGACAATGGCAGTTTGTAGTAAGCAAGGAATGATGAGGACCTCGGTCAAAATGCGTTGACCAAGGCCCATGGAGACCGTGCAAGAGGAAAAAATGGCAGTTAAGAAGCTCAAATCAGGAAACAGAGGCCATTCCTAATGCGCGATTAGCAAATCATGCATCGTTGGGCAAAACCGCTCGAGAAGGAAAAGCCTTGAGCACTCGGTCACATGGGAAGCCGGGAAACCATAGGGAAAGCGCTAAGGTGAAAGGTGGGTCCTGCACTCCAAAACTTGTGGTATATCGGGGGCACATTGGGGTAGTAAGAATATTTGGAAGAAAACAAGCGATTCCACTCATCACACGATGCGTGTCTGGTGGATAAGAGAGAAAACCACCTCTCATCACGCGTTAACGGTCGAGCAAGTCAACCGCACTAAATGAGTGAACACCATAGGATCTGGGGGCTCCAGATTTGACGACGGAGATTGAGCCTGATGGAGAAACCGGATTTGACAGGGGAATTAAGCCATGGCACATAAAATTCTGAAGTCCGATTTGACCATTGAGTTGGAAGATGAATCATTCCATAGTGTAACTAAAATATCAAATCATTGAGGAAGAGATGGTGTAGTTTGTGAGAGGACAAGTGGCCACCTCCCTGTGAGACATTGGCGATGATGCAGGGGCAGGGAACTCCAAGTGAACAGTAGCAGGTGATCCAAAGGGGTGGAGGAGGAAGCAAACAATCAAGGATAGATGGGATTTAAGCCATGAATAAACAGACATAACAAAATATTATAGAGGACGATAAGGAATAACCAGAGAAGAAAAATAGTGACAGAAAAGGCGAAAGAGACAGTGTAGTAAGAAGAAGAAAGCAGAGAGCTGAGCTGACCTAAGGCAGAATTAGGCAGATAGAACTAGGCTTGAGATGTTCAAGCCATCCCTGCGAGGATATTTGTCGGGAATTGAGCACCATTGGACTCATCCCATTAAATAGTAGAGAGGTTGAGACTTGTCAAGGAAAGAGTTTGTGCACTCTAGTGGCATGGGGAATCCAAGAACCACCTTACTAAGCATCCTTTGTTTTAGGAGTCTCAAGTTGAGCTCCTAATTGTAAATCTCTACTTTAAAGACACAATAAAAGAAGGCCACCATTAAAAGTTGGATCGGAGACGTAGCCCTGGAGAATAGGGTGAACTCCTTATTAATACGTTTTGTTCTTGTCCTTGCTTACTATGTTTCCCTTACTGTTTTCCATTTTCCATTGTCTGTGTATTTTGCAATCTGATTGATCTATTGCCTAAAATAACACGGACACAAACCAATACATGAGTCTGCAATACCTTAATTCATTATTTATTTAACTGAGATCACTCATGAGTGAATTTTAGATCAAGTGTTATCAGAGCCTTAGGCTATTAAGGTTAGACAAGCTTGTGTTGGTTTAGCTGTTGAATGCTAACTAGATCAAAGCTCAAATTAGGAGGAGAGCTGGTCGAAACTAATCTTGAAATTGGGAGAGTCTATCCTCGAAATACAATGTCAGAGGAAGGTTCTATGGGGCCAAACCCTCAATTCATAGACAGTTTCCTAGCTATAAAGTCCATGGTAGAAGAAATGTATAGGGACTTTAGAAGACATAAGGATGAAGACTCATCAGGCTCTAAACAAGATAAAGGAGAATATGAGTCTCACTTCCATGACCACTCAAAAAGCAAGGGGAAAGAAGAAAGCTTTCTCCCACCTCCTAATAGCCCTGAACATAAAAGAAATCATATTTGCTCAAACTCGATGTTAAATTTGATTTACCTATATATGATGGAGAGTTGAATGCAGAAAAGCTGGACAATTGGATTAGAAAAATTGATGTTTATTGTAGATGGTGGGCCCCAGTATTGCAGCAATAATGCTACAACTCTTGGGACTCCCTTCTTTAATTTTATTAACCCGGTAGTTCGTAACAAACTTGGAAGCGACAGTGCTATATGCACAAGTACTAGCTCTTGCCGCGGATGTCACTTGATCAGCTGGCACAAGTCTACTAGGAGCTTAAGCCAACTTCTATGAGCTCTTAGAAGAAGCTTTTAACTGTGACGGATGGAAGCTAACTCAACAGAGGCTAATCTACTTGTAGAAAGAAGCGAAAAGCAGAAAGGAAATGCAAACCCTAGCAAACCCTAGTTTTACTGACTAACCCTATTGGTGCAAGAAAAAAAATGAAATCTACGGAAAGGAATGCCATTGACTCTTAGAAAGGTAAAATTCATCTGACTAAGCTACTTCCAAAGTGAAATCTGAAAAGAAGCATCTTTTTGTATTTTTGAGTAAGTTGGCAGAATTATTGTGCATGTGCTTTAACTATTTTTGACTGTGCAGAGGTGGATTGGCGAAAGGAAATGCTTGCAGGAGGTCGATAAGGTTAGAAGAGGGCCTAAGGGGTCCCTAGCACCCTCCCAAAGAGTTTCACAGAGTTTGGCTATCAAGAAACTGCTTTCGTGAGCTTCTACAGGAAGTTTGTAGGGGTTCTACAGGATGTTCTGGAATTTCTATAGGATGTTCTGTAATTTTCTACAGGATGTTCAGAAAAGGGATTTTAGAGGATTGATGGAGGAAGAAAGGTGAAAGAGTGGTTATGGAGGTGAGGTAAGGGTTTGAGGAGGTCTAGGACTTGGTGGATGGAGCTAAGGAGTCGCGAGGATGGTTGGATTTGTTCAAGGAGGGGTAGAGCAATGATGCACAAGAATGTAGAAATTAGGGCAAAGTAGGAAAATGTGGCAAATGAAGGGAAAGAATTTGAGTTTGGGGATGGATCAAGTTGCATTTATGGGGTAAGGGTAGGTAAATAGGTATTACAGATGCTCTGCACACTATTTCTCAATACTGATCGAAGAAAGACTAGAAAAACCAAAGATCTAGCTATTTTAACCTACTTTGACCTAAAAACCATAAGCAAGATGAACAGAAGTTGATTGGCAGAAAATCATGGAAAACAACTGTGGAAACCAAGTAATAATGGATCTAAGCATGTAATCACAACTGGTACCAACTTTTGCAACTAAGAATCTAACACTAGAAATTGCATGAAGAAGCAAGAACATTGTTTTTATCGCAGCAAGGACACCTAGGTCTCAGCTCATGGTCCCAGGGAGGGAGAGGTGAGATCGAAGGTTGCTTGATGGCCTTTTTCGAAGATATTTTCTATTATTAACCTATCAAATCATTATGAATATGAAAAACTACTTTAACCATAAAAAACAACCTAAGTAACAAAACAAGATTTTAATTTAAATAGCAGATTTTATTCTAAGAATGCAGTAAAAACACATAAAAGTAAACAAAGGAGGTATTGGGCACTTGGGTTGGGCCCAACCCCAAGAGCTATAGCCTCCTAAGAGAGATTAGAGCTGGTACAAAGCTAGATTCATCTTTATTGATCAAAAGAATAGTTACATCCCAAAAACTGTCCATAAGGAAAAGCTCGAAAATGTGCTGAAATGCAGAGCTAACCTACTGCCAAAAAAATGACTAAAATCGAACTACAAACTAGCTAAATTCTGCCAACAAATTGACTAACTGAAATGAGGCCCTAAGCCTTCTTATTTATAAAAATTGAGGACCCGAACAGTCCTCCTAAACTTTAGGGATTCGGCTGCCAAAACTTGTAGTTAACAACAACTTTACTAGCCCTTGCTCGGCTGCCCTTGTGATAATTGATGTGGTGGCCCTTGAACTCCGAGCTAATGGTGGAGAATTTGAGGTAAGGGCCCGTAAATGAAGGGTACACCTTCCTACAAATCCTCTCCCTTGTTCTTCCATGATTTTGGCTGCCAAGTTCTCATTAAAACCTTTGATTTTGTCTCAAAATTGACCAAAAAACTGTACAAAGCACCCATTAGACTTGTTGGCGTAATGACTAAACCAGTTCACTCTATTAGCATAAATATAATAAAAAACATGCAATAAACTAATGAGAATAGTGGATTAAGTCGAATTAGGAGGCTAAATGAGCCCAAAGGGTGGGCATGATGATGAGCATTGTTGGATTTTGCATCTAGAGCTGAGACCTCAGAAGTTTGAGGGCAAGAAGAAGAAGAATGCTGTAGCTATTCAGAAAGATTTCGGGTTAGAATCAGGAAATGAAATAACCATTGCAGCCATAGGTATAAGAGGTAAGAATTTTGAAGCATCTACTAGTAATTATGCATAATCTACTATTGATGAAGAAAATGAGAGAAAAATAAATGAGCTTTTCCATATTCGAGTTATTTCCAAACATCAAAAGATTGATACTTTGTTTGATAGTGGCTTACAAGTAAATTTGATTTTTCAAGTAATTTTAAAGAAGTTGGGATTAGTAACTAAACCTCACAAGAAACCATACCCATTAGGATGGTTGAATGATAAAGCACAACTACAAGTGACTAGACAATGCAAACTCAAGTTTTCTTTTTGGTTAGCATTTGTAGATGAGGTTGAGTTAGACATAATTCCTTTGGATATAAGTGGAATTGTTTTAGAAAGTCATTACTTGTATGATAGAAAAGCTACTTTCTATAGAGATAATAGCAAATATCTACTTGTTAAATATGGAATCGAATATTTTGTAAGAGCTCATAAGCTCAAGAATAATTATACTTTCATAAACTCAGGGCAGATGAAACGAATGATAAATTCATGCAAACAATTCTTATTGATGGTTGTAATGGAAAAGAAACTTGATAAAACCAATGTATTTGAAGGCTGTAATGATAAACATCAAATTATTTAGGAAAGGTTGTTTCAGAGTATGATATCTTGTTTCAAGAACCTAAAGGTCTGCCACCCAAAAAGGAAATAGTGTATGATATTATTTTGTAGCAAGATGCTCCATTGCCTAACATTGGAATGTACAGGTTATCCACTTTAGAGAATGCTGAAATCAAGAAGTAGGTGTAGGAGTTGCTTGAGAAGGGGTTCATCAGACATAGCACATCACCATGTGGGTCACTGTTATTAGGAAATCTAGTGTCCACTCGGAGCTACTAGTCCCACTAAGATGGGTAGCTATCTCAGAAACAAACAAACCACAACTACTTTTGCTTTCCTTTATGAGAAGTAGATAAGAGGGGAATGAAGGACACCAACCTCAGTCTTGCGCTTGGTTTCTTGCTTGGTTCCTCTCCCTTCTGACAGATCTTTTCCGCTCCTTATTCGCTTAACCAGCTTCAGAGAGCGCCTATAGAGTCAGAGAAGCATAATACTATCAAAGAACAAAGATCTACAATCATAAACAATATAAGACCAGATATATATTGACCACACAAATGCATATAGCATCAAACATACAGGAATGTGGAGGAAAACTTGAATAACTTTATTAATATCAAGAATAGAAAAGAGGATTACAACCCATTGTTCTGACCCAATGTCATCCTCTCAGCATGAAATCCCTTCTTCACCTCATGAAAAGCTTAGATCACCCAACACTATGATATTTCACCAAGAAAGCAACAACACTTCCTTACAAAATACAAGATTCCAGCCCCCTAGATCTCTGTGAGGAGGGATCCATATATAGATGTTTGTAGGAGGGTGAGTCAGCTGCTGGGTTTTTGATTGGTGTCCTCTCTCTTATAGTTCTTGGTTCCACTTGGAGATTCATGATCTCTTACTCATCCCTGGGTGAATTTAGAGAGGCAAATGTCATAGGAGAAGTTTCGGGAAGATTCCATGATCATCCACCTTGCAAATTGTCTTTGCCATTTGTCTACTCTCGCTCATCACACCCTACATAAGGGCTTTCGAGTATGCATTGCACTTTTTTCAGTGAGTGGGTGAGATGCATCGCACCCTTAGCACTGAGCAGCCTGTATAGTCCATTTTTGACCAATTCTGAGCAGTTTTTCATAGAGAACTTCTGGGAGATGATGTAATTAGCTAACCTTGCTCCTTTAGGGTGTGAAGCAACACTTTTAAGGACTTAGAAGCCCTTGGTTTATGGAGATATATGATTGGGGTCGCAGTGCCCAAAACTGTCTATAATAGTTTCCCCCTAAAGCATGAGGTCGCTAATCTTTTGATGTCGGGTGAAATGATTTATCATGAGGATCTGAAGTTTTTTTGAGCTGGAAGGTGACCTATAATAAGATACAATACAATACATTATCTTCATAATATTTTCGTGATCTAGCTGAGGTGGGAATTCCCATGCTCAACTTTATAAATTCATTTCCATGTACATAGGACAGACAACCATCTATTTAGCAGACTGATGATTCGGACGGAGTCATCATCCTCTGATTCGGATGATCATCTGTTCGGCAATGATGTACACTTGATGTCTTTATTTCCCTGAATATATCACAGCCCAGATCGATGAAACTAGATCTAGGGTCTTCAAATTCGTTCAATCTTCGCCCAAAGTACAAGTCGATCCATGTGAAAGATGTTCTAGAGTTGAACATGGAAAGACATCGCCTGATTACCAACTAATGATGTAAGCTGTTAACAGGCATGAGAGGATTCACTGATAATGATGATGACCCTCAAGGTACGACAGTACAATTCACGTGGTGTGAAAATGGGACTTGGCGTCAAACACCACATAAAATCTTTCGATCGAAGGCCATTGATGTAAACCTGTCATCGGAAGTGAGAAACTTGCCATTGAGGCATGCAAGCTTCAAAGTACTAAAAGGGTTGTTACTAGGTCGACCTTTCAAATAATGAGCTGATGTCGACAAGAAGTGACCCGTTGTAGGAGGGCCTTAATGAATCTCACATCTACGACACGGAATGGAGTAAATGATTTTGTGGAGGTGAAAATGATCTGATGATACGAGGTTCAGGTTGGCGGTCATGAAAGAACGGAGCGTGAATGTATTGCAGCAGATGAGGCATAGGTGAATTCTCTGAGCGACTTCTCTTGAACATACTGATGACACTGAAATGGATTGATAGTGTTAACCCCAAAGATGGATGGTACGATGGAACAATGGTGATATGACGGGTGAACGGAATAACCCAACCCGACTCAGACGTGGAGTGAAAGTGTCATGTTCAAGAGCGACTTGCTACCAATGAAGTTTCTTCAATTTTTCTTCCCAATTTTCCCCAGTCATTGCTGACCAGTACCTCTTTATTTTTATCAATCTTGAGGAGGATAACATATGCTTGTTCTATAATTCGCCCTTCGGGCGAACTTGTCGCTATGTTTTAACGAGCCTAGCGACAGTGAAACTCATTCTCGTCTATATGGACAAGTTTGTCACTATTGATTTTAACGAGTTTAATGATAATGATAACTCGGTCCTTTTTCAATTTTAGAGAGTTTGAAAAGCGATGGAAAGGAAACTCCAATAATCCTTTTTCGTCATATAATCACTTAAGTCCGAAAAAAGTATAAAATACTACAAAAGGGATGAATTTCAATAGTTTTAACGAGCCGAACAAGACGAGTGCTCAATCGTTTTGTGTAATAATCCCTCAGGTCCAAAAAGATTAAAATCTAGAGGAGGGATAACACTTCTGGTAGCTTTAACGAGTTGGAAAGTCCAATCGCTCGTCAATCATTTTATGAGTTAAGTGAAAAGAGCTTAAAGGAGACTCGTTTCTTGATGAATGAGTGATGATTTCGGGTAGCAGCTGATTCCAGGTAAGGTTTGGAATTTTCCAATCATGGCAGTGTCACAAGGATGGCTAACAAGAACACTTGTCGCAGATGTTCCTCAAAAAGGGTAAACAATCAAATGGAGGCGTATGATCAGCTAAAATAGAGTGGAGGTGATGATGAGAACACGACCAAGGCTCAAAAGCTGATTATAATGCGTTCTTAATGGTTATTTACTTGAGATTGGTTCATTTTTAATGAGCTTAAAATCTGGGGGAAACATTTTCTCATTGCTTAGGTTTAATTTTTAATGAGCTTGAACTTCACATAAAAATTTCTTGTGATAATGGTCATTGATTATTTGATTCACCGTTAGCACTTTGTTCTTTTAATGGTCATACTACCTCCTCAATTGCTTCATCAACCTAATTAGAAATTAAAACACATGCTTGAAAAATGAATTAAAACACTAATACCTTACTCAAATGATGTGAATAGTAATTTAAAAGTGACTTTTACCTCTCATTTTACCATTCATTTGAACTTGGTTTGTTGGAGCTCTAGAGGCGCTTTTCCCCCCAATTTTCACTAGCTGATTCTGGGAGATTCTGTGGACGATTCTTGGCCCCGTCTGGACCAGATAAGAGCTAAACCTGAACTCTTCAGTTGCATTCCTTCCTCTTTGAATTCTGAGCATGTTTCTCTATTTTCTGAGCTCCTGGGGTTAGAAGAATTCACCCTGGCTCCATTGCACACTTCCTATATCCAAAGGTGTGATGCATACTGGCTTGGCCATTGGCCAGTTAGTATGCATCTCACCCAATACACTGCTGGGGTGCGATGGGCACAAGGAGGGAAACTTTTGCACTGTTTTCTCATGGAATTTTTGCTTGTTTTTTGCCAAATCAGGACCCTGACTCTTCTCTTGTTTTTTTTTCAGAGATTCATCGGAACAAAATGGTTGTCACATGGTGAGAACGTGAGCATGAAGAAGAATACATGGTCGCTTTACATGATCCGGGTATGGTAACTACACTTCGGAACTGTGGCCTGCTCAAGTTTTTCCGCATCTCTAGCATGAGGCAACAAATCAACTTGTTGCAATATTTCCTTAATGCATGGGATCCTACCAACTAGGTGTTCCAAATCAAAGGAAAATCCATCCCCTTGACTATCGTGGACATCTATTTTTTGATCAGTTTATCGAGGCATGGTGCACCTCTCTCATTATCAAGTTTCACCCATGGGGGCGATTCTGTGAGAGATTACATTCACCGGTACTGCAAAGAGGGATCTCAGCCGAGTAGGGATGGCAATATCAACATCCGAGATGTCACTGACCGGTCCTTGAGGACCATTCTGTTCACTTTTGCTAGAGTGGCGGGTAGTGCGGCTCTTCACGTGGCTAACAGGTCTTATATGTAGTGCGCCTTGGAATGCCTCGAACCGAAGGTGTTCAAATGGTGTGATGCACTACTCCCTATGATGAAAGAACAACTAACCAAGGTGAAAAATGAAAGATCCAAGAATTTCGGCTATGGTTCTATTTTGACCGCTTTTGCCTTGGAAAAGATCCCACTGATGTAGCCGCAGTACATTTCACTTGGTTTACCTCCACCGACTGAGCCACGGATGCAGAGATGGGTTGACCTCATGGCCCGACATGCTAGTCAGTCCCAGATTTCTTTCTCTGAGACCTTCTTCGAGTGGTTCAACCGCCAGGAGATGGTTTATGCCGAGTGTCCATATCCTGGTATGGATTTCCGGGGTGACCCGGATTTGGTGCTACCGGCTGGTGAGCAGTGGGGTGCTATAGGTAAATTATCTGACCATATCTCTATTTATTTTTTTCATAATTTTCTTATGTTTTATTTGATCAAGACTAATCAAAACTCATGTGCTCATGCAGACATTGGACTAGTTCGACCAGTAGTACACCCGAGAGCACCAGCTGCCACTCCGGTAGGAGAGGTTGTGGGGAGGGCCATCCTTCATGACCTTGATGTGGCTGAGACTCTTTCAGCATTGCAGGATCAAGTCGAGGGTCTCACTCTTGGTATTATGGAGGTGAGGACCGATGAGCTGCCTTTGAGGCTACAGCGACATACTACTGGTGTGCCGAGTCAATGGACTAGGCTTTTACGCATGATTGCACAGGCAGTGACTTGTTATCACCAGCATCATTAGACTAGGATGCCCGCTAGCATTTTGAGTTTTGGGTCATTTGACCAATTTTTTCTTGGTTACAGAATATTATGTGTAAACCATAAATAGTTATATATATATTTTTGATTTTCGGAGCTTTATTTTGGTTAAGTTACATGATCCTGATGCCAATATTGATGCAATGCTTCTTTTTATAAATGTCGCAAATGTCTATCTAACACATAATTTGCCAATAAGTCTGTTAATGTGTTTAAATTTCTGGAAATATGTTGATATTGAATAGAATCGAACTGTCTTTCCAAAATCTTGACCCTTAGGAACATGTAATAGATAGCTGGTTTCCGTATAGAGTAGATACCAGTGAGTTGTAGAATGACGAGTTGTGAGTTTAGCCTGATGACAAGTTAGTGTATGCCATGTGCGATGGCATCAGAGAGGAGTTCTATCAACGCGCTGTATTTAGCAATATTTTTCTTTGACCGACCAATACATACCCCTCTAAAACTCACTAACTTGCTGCTGCGATCGAAGATGGCCCAGGCCACAGAAGATAGGTTCTGCGAACTACGACTTGCTCTGTCAGCATATCTGCCAAATGGTTCCAATAGGTTTGACATCTGCAATAAATGCAAAAAGTGGATTACCTAACCAAAACAATTACCCTTAGCGAAAACAAATATGTAACAAAAGCATAGGGGTTACTACGCTGAGTTAAGTGTAGTAACGCTTGAGGTACAACCCATTGCGGGGTTATGCCAGTGGAATCCCATCATAATCCACCAACTTGTAGGCTCCTTTTGCTAATACATGCTTAAGAATATAGGAACCCATCCATAAAGACTTGAACTTACCTGCTCACAACTTATCGGACTCCTGGTCGTAAAGTAAGACCAGGTCACCTTCTGAGAAGACACGAGGTTTGACATTTTTGTTAAACTGTTAGCCGAAGCAACATCATGAAGGGTTTCATCCAATTGGATTAATTCCAAGAAACGAGCCTCTTCTTCTGACGTTCTGGGGAGAAGGTCGACCGCGAGCTTGAGGGACGAGATTTCACATTGAACCGGCAAGATCACTTCCAGGCCATACCCCAGTTGAAAAGGTGTAAACCTGATCACATTCCTCACCGATGTCTGGTATGCCCACAAGGCTGAGTACAGGATCAGGTTCCAACTCCATTTATGTACTCCAATCATCCTTTGTAGCATGCGCTTCAGGACCTTGTTGATTGCCTCAACTTATCTATTAGCTTGCGGATAATATGAAGTAGAGCTATCGTGGGAGAGTCCTAATTTGGTAGCCAACTCAACCATCATGTGATTGCAAAAATGTGATCCATGATCTATGACTATGGCCTATGGAACGTCGAATCTGGAGACTACATGATTGAAAAAGAAGAGGGCAGTCGTTTCACCGCTATTGTTTAATGTAGGCATCACCTCAGCCCATTTGGTAAAATAGTCTACTGTGACTATGATATACCCATGCCCCCCGGCCAAGGTGGGGTTACATGTCATGAAATCTATGCCCCATTTGGCAAATGGCCCAACAACTACTACTGGCTACAGAGGTGCAGGTGGTATTTTGGTTTTGTGATCGAAGATTTGACAGGCATGGCAACTTCTGACTGTGGTTATGCAATCTTTGAACATTGTTGGCTAGAAGTATCCTGCTCGTAAAATATCTTGCACCATAGCATAACCAGATTGGTGCCCCCCACATGAACCTGAATGACAATCATTCAGGACTTTTCTGGCCTCCTCATAGGTGAGGCACCTCCACAGAACTGTATCGATACCACAACGGTAAAGCGTATCACCGAGGATCATGTAGTCTTTTTCTTGGTATCGAATCCATCATTGTTCCATGCGTGAGGTCTAAGACCTATATGTTTGGGTTTGGAGATATATTATTATATCTCCATACCACAAATTGCTTGAAGATATCGTAAACAAAGATTTGTCCATGATTGCTTCTTCGGATGTTGCATCGTTGGAGGATGATGGGAGATCACATAGTAACTCTGCGAAAACGAGGGCTTTTTTTGATTTGGATTTTTGAAATCTAGATCAAACTCTTGCGAAATTGCTATCCATTTTGAATATTTTCCCCCCAGCAACTGTTCCGGCAATATATAAGTCACGGGGTTGCAATCTGACAAAATCGTAGTTTTCTAAAGAGGACGTAGTGTCTAAATCTCTGTATCGCTTGAATAGCTACGAGAGCCAGCTTTTCAACGTAGGAGTACTTCATTTCTGTATCATTTAAGTTTCAACTTAAATAATATATTGGATTTTCAATTCCATTGTCTTGCTGAACTAAAACCATTGCTACGGTCATATCCGCTGCAGCTAGATACAGGTTAAAGTCTTTTTGATAATCAGGAGCATACATTAATGATGCTTTTAGTAGGGATTCCTTTAAAGCATCAAAGGAAGCTTGCACGACCTGATCCTAGATAAAGGGTACTTCTTTTTTCAATAGACGAGTATAACCTTTAGCAATTTTGACATAATTTTGAATGAACCTCCTTAGAAAGTTTACTTTCCCTTGGAGTTTCTGAATCTGAAGCAAATTTGAAGGTGGAGGAAAATCAATGATTGCCTGAACGTTACATGGGTCGAGACGAATCCTATCCTCTGAGACCACAAATCCAAGTCAACGACTAGAACTGATACAAAACACACATTTGTGCGGATTGAGTCATATCTTGTAGTGTCGACAATGTAGAAATATCGCTCTCAAATGCTGTGAATGATCAGTCCGCTTTCGCGAATGAGCCGGAAGATCGTCGAGATATGGTTGAATGATGTTCTTGATGTCGTGGAAGGCATAATTCATTGCCCTCTGAAATGTGGCCCCTATGTTCTTTAAAGCAAAGGGTAGCTTGCGATATGCGAATGTGCCCCACGAACAAATAAATGCAGTCTTTGACTGGTCCTATGGGCGGATATTTATTTGATTATACCTAGAAAATTCATTCATAAATGAAAAGATTTCACATCCGGCGCATTCATCAATTATCTGGTTAATGAAGGGTGTAGGGTGGTTGTCTTTCGGACAAGCTTGATTTACATCCCTATAATCGACGCATACTCTAATCATTCCTTGTTTTTTCATTATAGGAACAATATTCGATACCCAATCGGTTAGAGGAAATGGGTAAATAAAACTAGCATGGAGGAGTTTTTCAACTTCTGCCTTGATGGAAGTGGCTTTCTTGGGGTGCACCTACCGGAGCCGTTGTCATACCGGTTTGACATCTGGATACATCTTAATTTCATGTTCAACTATGCTCGAGTCAATGCCTGGCATTTCATCATATGACCAGGCAAAGACATCTCTAAACTCGTGAAAAAGAGCGTAATATACTTCCAGTTTTGAAGGAGAACAAGATTTGTTGACATGAATATTCTCTACAACATCTGTTTTGGTTGAGATATTTATGGTGATAGTCTCTTCAATATTGGATAGGTTTCACTCAGAATCCACCATATTTACAGTATTTGACAGAAGGTCAAAAACTGAGGGATGATCAAGATCACTGGAACTATCTTCCTTACAATTCGGAAGATGGAAATGATGGTGGTAATCTTCCCATGGTGCCCCGTCAATCATCATTGACTGAAAAATTCCTTCGTCTATAGAATGTACTTGCGACCAAGGATCTGAAGGGGTTCCATATTCCTTAGACCTATCTATCCACACACTTGATGAGTGTTGATTCAGGTTTGCCTCCCATGCCGCAAACATTCATTGCTACAATATTTCTATTGGGCTTGGAGGCAATACCTGGAGATGATCCAAGTTAATATCATTTTCGGATATCTTTTGAATAGAAGATATCATATTGCAGGTTCCCACAGTTGCCACTTCTGCCAAATTGTTTGGAGGCAGTAGGGAAAAAGTCCCCATTAATATGGGGTCTTTTAGTAGGCCTACTCTGATATTTTGAAGCGAATGAGGGCTTCCATGGATCATCAGAATGCTTCCCGTAACTTGTGAACTATTGGGGAGAAACATTTGTTGGTCGACGACCGTAATTCCTCATTGGAAGGAAAACGCAACCTTCCTGAAGTACGTCGACACAACGACGGCCATAGCATATATCCAGGGCCTTCCCAGTAGGATGTTATAATTGAGGTTTCTGTCGATAACTTCAACATCAATTTCTATTGTTTTGCCCCCCAGTTCGACTTGCAAGTTACTAAATATCCCATATGGGGTGTATGTTCATCCATCAAATTCTTTTAATGTCATCGACGATCTCGACAAGGGTGGAGATCCTAAAGCTTTCCAGCAACTCATCGACATAATACATGTAGATGCTCCCTCATCAATAATTGTTCGATGAATAGTTTTGTTGAGGGCTTTCACTTGACTAAGGAAATCTAGTTGAGTTGGTAACTGAGGGTCATATCCTTTGTGATTAAAGGACACAAGATTGGAATCCGTTGGGTCAATCCCACATATTGATGATAATAAAGCCTGCTTTTGGGAGGGGCAACTTTGTAGTACCTCAAGTGTCGACATAGTAGACGACGATTATGCCAGATCCTCCACTATATTATAATGTTTTGCTGCTTTGGCACAAGGATTAAACGTCGATTTGTGTACTACTCCCTTTGGCGGTTTTATCATTAGTTCAAGAGTAATGTGTGGCGCAAATTCGGTTGAAGTTGTCGCTGAACTACTAGATTGATCATTATCCTTGTTGTGCAACATTTGTGGATTCCCGTAAGCTTTATTCCTTGTCGATATCAAAGCATCATTTAGTTGCTTCGAAACAGACAACATTAGCACTTGGGACGGGGAAGCATTGTCACTAGCAACTAGATTTGTTCCTGGATTTGGAAACGGATCAATCAATACTACCGAGGTTTTTGAACTCTTGAAGAATTTTCTAAGCTCAACTTTATATGGACAATCTCTCATCCAATGCTCCTCATCACATATAAAGCATGGATGACTTGGTTTCCTATCTCCAGAAGGGTTTGCAGAATATTTTTTAGGAGATGACTCCTCCTGTTTCTTCTTCTTCCCTTTCTTTTTCTTCTTGCCTCCTGGTTGCTTGGTTTCTTTTCCTTTGTCAGTTGACATGGCATTTACTTCCGAGGTGAGAAGTTCTTCATTTTCATTTTGAATTGAAATCATACGGTCCTTCTTTGACGTAGCCTTTACTGTTTTCGCGCTAGTCATACCTATCACGCCATTTCCAGCATGAGAGTCTTTGTTTGATTTAGGAGGGGGAGGAATGGAAAATTCCAGTCTAGGAGCATCAAGGATTTTATCATAGAGCATGCCAGACTGAGTATAGATCAAGTCTAGATATTGTGCATGAACAATAACTTGCTCTTCAATGATGACTCCTCCCTTTGCCACATCTTCTGTAATAGAAGGTAACAATGACTTAATAAACCATTCAGCCAACAGCTGATCAGGAACATATGTTTTTACCATTCTACGACGACATCGCCACTCATGAATATGATCGGATATGTGAGTGGCTGTCATTTGTTTGAAACTGGTAAGAAGCTCTGTTCCTATTTCGTACCTTATGGGTAACTGAGAATGGGTTAAAATGGTTGTGGCTAGGGTAGTGAAGTTATCAAACGAAGCTCTAGGAAATTCGATATACCATTTTGCTGCCGGACCAGTTAATGTTTGTTGAAAAAGGAAAAGCCTGATCGAATCATCGTTGAAAGTGTTGGATGAACACCACAGATGAAAGTTCATCACATGATTCGACGGGTCTTCACTCAGATTTCCATTAAATTTAGGAATATCTAACGAAAATTTATGCGAAATCGCCGGCCACCAAGGGGCGTAAGCAATTGGATCGTTCATTAGTCGATTTAGATTTGGTAACGCTAAAGTTGCCACAAAAGGAAACTGTTGATTCAGGCTCAGTGAAGCATACCCAGGATAAGATGGGATCGCCTGAGCAGTTGGTCTTTGCATTCCAACATAATGTATTTGATGCTGGTAACTTTGGTAAGGTTGATGGGCATGACCATTATGATGTGATTGATGTTGACCATTTTGAATGTACGTCTACCCATTACTTGCAAAGACTCGTTACTGAAATCCTTGGTAAGCTTTTTGGAATTGCAGTTGTTGGTATTGTACCATGCATGGTTGTGAAGCCATGAGCTGCTGTCTAGTACTGACTGTTTGACCAAGATGAGGGGTAATGGTCCCCATTTGAACCTGGGTCATTCCACTAGTCAGTGATTATGGTTGCGTCGGAGGGACAAGAGATTGTTGTATTACGACCTGAGAAACCTAAGGTTGGCATACAACAGGAAACGCTTGTACTTGTGACACCGTCATGATAACCAGCATAGTGGGGATATTTGACACAGGTAAACTTTGTTGCATCGAGTATACAACTCTTAGTTGTTGAGGCAGTATTGGCACCCAACCGCTAGATGTAATTCCAGCATACCCTAAATTCTGTTGTGAACTCTCGTATGGTTGTTCTCTCAGAGGAGACAATGAAAGGGTATACTCCCCTCCATACAGCAGTAACCCAGTGCTCAAAGGAATGATTTGCCTTTGGGGACCGGATTGCCCAAATTGACACTGTGAAGGATCAATTTGTTGAGACTCAACATAAGAGATTCCAGATATTATTTCAGATGAACAAACGAGAATAGTCCATACTATTGAAATAGCCCCTGGATGGACTCCATCCAGTGATTGGGAGCTAGTTGGGATAGATGGTACACTGGCGAACATTGTCGGAGTAGAAGGAGGAAGTTTTGTCGTTGCTGTGTTGGATGACATAGTCCTAGATGTCGATGGTTGTTCAGAAATATTTAGTCTATCCAAAAGATTCCTCAGCGATTCTTCAAGAACTTCCGATGATGGGAGACTAACTTCTCATGAAGAAGGATATAGGGTGATCCCAGCTCCAAATTGCAATGGAGCATTAGATGCATGATCCTCCTCAATCTCTTCTATGGCAATCAATCCAGGTGGAAGAGGTAGATCGTGAGGTCCATAAAATATTTCTGGTGCCGAAGAAGGTATAGGTTCTGCAGTGACTGATGTTTGGGGAGTAACACCTTTTGAATCAGCTGTAGATGGAGCCGGTTCGGGGATAGAAGTGTTTACCGTCACACTAGGATCAGTTGCAATGTCCTTTTGTGGTTGCAAAATTTCTTCTATAGAGGCAGGGATACCAGAAATGTTTGGAGTAACCGGAGTCTCTGAGGATGTTGAAGTACTTGCTCCAACCAAACTAGGGGACTTTGATCCATTCAAACGAGTTTTCTTTGTCTAGAATAGTTTGATTTCCAGAGTCAATGACGGTTGACTTGTAAGCCTCCGTGAACGACGGGGTTTTGATCGAATTTCTTCCACAATTGCGGATTACTCGATCAACTCAAAATAAAAGGGGAAAATGACTCTGAATTAAATGAATTTTAGATGCTTTGACGGAACTTGTTTTTTCAATTTTTAAGAGTCGAGAAAAAACAAAAGATGACTCTAGTCGCCTTCGATTTTTAATGAGGCTGAAGTGACAAGTGCTCAGATGGACCTTTTCTTTTAAGGACTCTGAAAAGGAATGAAAGAGACTACTCTGGAAGCCTAGACAGAGGGATTACCAAACCAATCGAAAAATTGCAGAATACTTTTTACGGTACGGCAGTCAATCTTCCCGAATGCTGTGTTCAATGCATTGCGATCGATAGGGCGGCAGACACGGCTTCCTAAGGATAAAGGATATAGCCTATTGTGGTCTCCCAATATATACTCGACGGTACGTGGGAGCACAAGTCTGTACTCACACTTGTCATCTCAAAGAGGAGGAATCACCCAACCAGTAATGAAAGCGATAATTACCAGGCTTTACAACACCGGAATACGTCTCCAGCCTAGACTTCTAAATGTTGTGCATTATGTTCCAAAGCGTTTTTATGTTGATTTAATTTATTTTACAGTTGATCTTGCTTAAGAAATTTTCCTTTCAGGTTCACCATGTGATGTAGATATATAATTCCTAAAATGCAATCTAAGACGATAAACAATCATTTAATCTTCTTTTGCAATGAAAATCCTAGCTACTAAGGAAAGAGAGATGATATTCTTTCAACATAGAGCACAAAGCACACACTAGATGCACTATCCTAAATCAAACCAACAAGCAGTCTAAATGCAAATGCACATGCATGTATTTATTTTCCAC
Organism: Pinus taeda; assembly: GCA_000404065.3. Taxonomy (NCBI): domain Eukaryota; kingdom Viridiplantae; phylum Streptophyta; class Pinopsida; order Pinales; family Pinaceae; genus Pinus; species Pinus taeda. The sequence goes on from APFE031065625.1 coordinate 99,109, forward strand.
TTTCTTAATGTGTGAATGACAAAAAGAATGATGAGTGCAAATCTGAATTATCTTTTCTAAGCGACAATACTAACAAATTTCTTCTTCAAAACGAAAGGAAGATAATGACGACACTTTGCGATTTCGAATTGAAAATTGTTTTCGACACTTGAAAAATACTAATTCAAATCAAATATAATAGTAACAGTATAATCAACCATCAAGAACAATAGGATTCTTTTCTACGACTAAAAAAGACACTTGCGACACTTCCAAATCAAGAAATGACAGTTTGATTATGCTACTTCTTTGTAAGAGAGAACTGAAAATGGCGCACAATACACAAAAACATTTACAGTTATTTGCACAATGGAGGTGGAATGATGGAAAGGAAGGGGGTTTCCACAGTGGTATACTGATCACAGACAGCAAAACCCCTAAATAGAGCTGAAGAGAGTGAAGAAAAACCAAAGTTTGAAGGCAAAATTAGCCATATCTGATCATTGCACCTGTTACACAGGGAAACAGGGATGCATCCCACCTACTGCACATGCGAGGTGCGATGGATCTAGATTTCCTTGAAGAGAGGGTGCGATGGTACCAGGATGAGACTTTAACTTGGTTCTTGATCACAGTTTGCCACTCAGTTCAGGGATTTAGGCCGAGGAAGTGATGTTCAGTAAATATAAATTACAGGGGTTGATCTAATGAGGTTACTAGAGCCACCACTAGGGCAATTAGAATGTTTGCAAATCAATCGTTCAGTTTATAAACAAAACCCGGAGATAGACTGAAGTAGCATTGATCTACTTTGCACTTGCATAGCAAATGTAGTTCAAAGGCTAGCTTGCTTGACTTCAGGCTCTGTCTATAAGTTTATAAACTAGTGGAGTTGCCATTTTGTTATCAGGAAATTTAGTGTCCACTCGAAGCTACTAGTCCCACTAAGATGGGTAGCTATCTTAGAAACACACAAACCAAAACTACTTTCACTTTCCTTTATGAGAAGTAGATAAGAGGGGAACGAAGGACACCAACCTCAGTCTTGCGCTTGGTTTCTTGCTTGGTTCCTCTCCCTTCTGACAGATCTTTGTCACTCCTTCTTCACTTAACTAGCTTCAGAGAGTACCTATAGAGTTAAAGCAGCATAATGCTATCGAAGAATAAAGATGTACAATCATAAACAATATAGGACCAGATATATATTGACCACACAAAAGCATATATCATCAAACATACAAGAATGTGGAGGAAAACGTGAATAGCTTTATTAATATCAGGAATAGCAAAGAGGATTACAACCCATTGTTCCGACCCAGCATCATCCTCTCAGCATGAAAGCCCTTCTTCACCTGATGAAAAACTTAGATCAACCAACACTTTGATATTTCACCAAGAAACCAACAACACTTCCTTACTAAATACAATATTCCAGCCCCCTGGATCTCTATGATGAGGGATCCATACATAGATGTTTGCAGGGGGGTGAGTTATCTACTGGGTTTTTTATTAGTGTCCTCTCTCTGATAGTTCTTGGTTCCACTTGGAGATTCATGATCTCTTACTCATCCCTGGGTGAATTCAGAGAGGCAAGTGTCATAGGAGAAGTTTCTAGAAGATTCCATGATCATCCACCTTGCAAACTGTCTCTGCCATTTGTCTACTCTCGCTCATCACAGCCTACAGAAGGGCTTTCCAATATGCATCACAATTTTTGCACTGAGCAGGTGAGATGCATCGCACCCTTAGCACTAAGCAGCCTGTATGGTCCAGTTTTGAAAAGTTCTGAGCAGTTTTTCATGGAGAACTTCTGGGAAATGATGTAATCAGCTGACCTTGCTCCTTTAGGGTGCGAAGAAACACTTTTAGGGACTTAGAAGCCCTTGGTTTATGGACATATATGATTGGGGTCGCAGTGGCAAAAAATTTCTATAACAATCACCAATCGTTTTGGTGAGAGAGAAAGATGGCTCGTGGAGAATGTGCATTGATTATCGAGCACTAAACAAGATAACAATCAAAAATCGTTATCCCCTTCTTCACATAAATGAAATTTTAGATCAATTGAAAGAAGATGTTTATTTCTCCAAGCTAGGCTTGCATAGTGGATACCATCAGGTCAGTGTTGTAGAGAAAGATGCATGGAAGTATGCTTTCAAAACAAAGCAGGGATTGTATGAGTGGCTGGTTATGCCTTTTAGCTTAACTAATGCTCTTGCTACTTTCATGAGATTAATGAATTTTGTACTCAGACCTTTTCTTGATGATTTTCTTATTGTGTATTTGGATGACATTCTGTTATTTAGAAAAATGTGGGAAGAACACTTAAAGCATGTTAAGCCGACATTGAATGTTTTGAAAGGAGAAAAACTTTATGTTAAACTCTCAAAATGTGAATTTGGCAAAGCATCTCTAAATTATTTGGATCATATAGTAGGGGGTGGTAAATTGAAGATAGATCCCTCTAAGGTGGCAATCATTGTAAATTGGCCTAAACCCAAATCCACTACAAAGGTTAGAAGCTTCTTAGGAGTAGCATAATATTGGAGGTAGTTCATTTCTAAATTTTCCTCAATTGTATCTCTCTTACATGCTTCAACAGGATTGAACAAGGTGTTTCAGTGGGGAGGAAAATAGTTGAAAGCCTTCGACACCTTGAAAGAAAAGATTAGTACAACACCTATACTAGCACTCCCTGATCTTCAAAGACCATTTGAGATCCAAACGGACGCCAGTGACTATGCCATGGGAGTAGTGTTGACACAACACAATAAACCGATATGTTATCATTACGAGACATTTAATTATGCAGTAGTTAACTATCCTACATATGATAAATAATTGTATGCATTAGTACAGAGTGTGAAAAAGTGGAAACATTACTTAATGGGCAAAGACACGGTAATACATACCGATCATCAACCACTTCAATATCTACACTCCCAAACTAAGTTGCAGCAATCAAGACACTATAGATGGATGGGTTTTCTACAACAGTTTCATTTAGTCATCAGATGTAAAAAGGGCATACACAATAAAGTTGCAGATATGTTATCTAGACCCATTATAAATGCATCTACTATACTTAAGCATAATTATGTGTTACATGAGAGTTACATTGAACAATGTGCTCAAGATATAGACTTTAAAGATGTATATGCAACTTTAAGTCAAGGAAAACGAGTAGAAGAATTGGATTATCATGTAAAGGACCAACTCCTATACCATTGTGGGAAGTTATGCATTCCACAAACTGCAAGAGTAAAGATAATTCGAGAAGAACACACTTCTCTAAAATCAGTTCACTTTGGGGTAAGTAAAATAGTTGCACAGCTACAAATATTTTGTTATTGGCCAAAAATGAATGAGATAGTTTCTAGATATGTAAGAGGGTGTACTATGTGTGCTAAAAGCAAGCCCAGCAATAGAAAACTAGGCTTGTATAGTCCATTACTAGTTCTTTCTTACCCTTGGGAAAGTGTTTCCATGGATTTTGTTGGAGGACTACCTAAATCTAGGAAAGGTCATGATTATCTATATGTTGTTGTGGATAGGTTTAGCAAAATGTGTATTTTGATACCTTGTAATAAACAGATTACAGCAGAACAAACTGCAAAACTATTTTTTGAACATGTATGGGTTCATTTTCGATTATCCACTTCCATTTTATATGATCGAGACACCCGATTTATGGGAAGTTTTGGTCAAGTCTGTGGGAACTGATGGACACCAAACTAAAGAAAAGCACACCTTTTCATCCACAAATTGATGGCCAGATAGAAGTAGTTAACAGGACAATGATCCAGTTACTCAAAGGATATTGCAGCAAGCATCCTAAGCTTTGGAATATCTGAACTCCTCTCGGAAACCACACCACAGTAATCTACAATCCAAAAAAATGAACATTTATGTTATGTGCAGCATGCTTACAATAGAGAAAAACATTCTTCTACACATAGATCTCCTTTTGAGACCTGTTTTTGTTTCACACCAAGGTCCCCTTTGGATTTTGTCTTTGGTAAAGACATCACAGTTGAGGGACACAGTGATGTCGACAGGGAAACTAGGTTCATTGAACAAATCCAAAAGATCCACTAGGCAGTATAGGAATAGCTGGAAAAGATCCAAGTCAAATACAAGGTAAGGCATGGAAAGCATCAGATGGAGCATAGTTTCCAAGCTGGTGACTAAGTTTGGCTGTATATTAACAAGTATAGTATGCAAGGCGAAGGTAAAAAGCTATAGCCTATCAAGTATGGACCCTTCAAAATACTTGAGAAGATTGGTGAAAATGCTTTTCACCTTGATCTACCAGCTTACATGCACATCTACTCAATCGTAAATGTAGATTGCTTGAGATTGTTTGAACCCTCACTAATTGAGGACCGCGAAGAGAAAAGTCAATTTCCCTTTATTGATGACTTGTTACTTAAATATCTTAATGAATTGCAGGAAGACACAGTTATGGATAGAAAGGTGAGGAAAACGCGCAGAGGAGATGTTGAGTACCTCAGAGTAGGGATCAAGGGTTCAAAGATGAGCAATGCAAATTGGATAGAGATTGGACAAGTGAGACAATTGTACCCTCACTTAGTCGATGATTGAAAACCAACTTTTGGTGGTCCAAAATATTTTTCAATGGGAAGGCCATGATCTGAATTGGATCCATGAAAAATTATCAAGTGCCATGACTATATCAAATCAGGACAGACTTCGAATTTATTAACAAAGGGCTATCAGGAATACCTTTGGACAATGGCAGTTTGTACTCAGCAAGGAATGATGAGGACCTAGGTCAAAGCATGTTGACCGAGGGCCATGGATACTGCGCAGGAGGCAAAAATGGCAGTTAGGAAGCCCGAATCGGGAAATGGAGGCCATTTCTGATGCGCGATTACGCTGGGTAAAACCCCTCGAGAAGGAAAAGCCCTGAGTGCTCGGTCGCATGGGAAGCCAAGAAACCGTAGGGAAAGCGGTAAGGCGAAAGGCAGGTTTCACACTCCAAAACTGGCAGTATGTCGGGGGCACATTGGGGTGGTAAGTGTATTTGGCAGAAAACGAGCGATTCCATTCATTGCACGATGCGTGTCAAGCAGATGAGAGAGAAAATGCCTCTCATCGCATGCTAACAGTTGAGAAAATCAACCACGCGAAATGAGCGAACACCGTAGGATTTGGGGGCTCCAGATCTGACGATAGAGATTGCGCCCAATGGAGAAACGAAATTTGATATGGGAATTAAGATACATCATATAAAAGTCTGAAGTCTGATTTGACCGCTGAGTTGGCAGATGAATCATTCCACAGTGTAACTGAAATACCAAACTATTGAGGAAGAGCCAGCGCAGTTCGTGAGAGGACAAGTGGCCACCTCCCTATGAGACGTTGGCGATGACATAGGGGCAGGGAACTCCTAGCGAATTGCAGCAGGCAATCTAAATGGGTGAAAGAGGAAGAAAGCAGTCATGGACAGATTGGTTTTAAGCCATGAATAAACAAACAGAATAGAATAGAACAGAGGAAGATAAGGAAGAAGTAGAGAATAAAAATAGTGACAGAAAAGGCGAAAGAGACAGTGAAGCAAGAAGCAAAAAATAGAGAATCGAGCTGACCTAAGGCAACATCGGGCAGACAGAACCAAGCTTGAGAGGTTCAAGCCATCACTGTGAGGATATCTATCAAGAATTGAGCACCATTGGACTCATCCCATTAAATACAAGAGAGGTCGAGACTTGGTAAGGAAAGAGTCTGTGCACTCTAGTGGCTTGGGGAATCCAAGAACCACCCTACTAAGCATCGTTTGTTTTAGGAGTCTCAAGTTGAGCTCCTCATTGTAAATATATACTTTAAAGACACAATAAAAGAAGGCCACCACTAAAAGTTGGACCAGAGATGTAGCCGTGGAGAATAGGGTGAAATCCTTATTAATGTGTTGTGTTCTTGTCTTTTCTTACTATGTTTCCCTTACCGTTTTCCATTTTCCATTGTCTATGTATTTCGCAATATGATCGATCCGTTGCCTAAAATAACATGGACACACACTAGCACATGAGTCTATAATACCTTCATTCATTATTTATTTTACTGAGATCACACACTAGTGAATTTCAAATCAAATACATTGAATAATCTCACACACTAATCCTGAGATGATGTCATTGAGCAGTGTCAGTGGGAAAAATATTTCTACCTTTAGGGCACATGATTATTAATAGATGTATCATATGTTAAGGCCAGTGGTCACAATGGAGAAACCCTTCAACATACCTAGCAACAATGCTAACTCCAGGGATATCTTGAAGAACTGGGTGAAGGAGCTAGCCAAATTTAGGATGACACCCAACCAGGTTTACAAGACGAAGATACTGTGGAAGGTATATCAGTACTTGGTCATATTTACATGTTTCCTATATGGCCAAGAGAGCATGGAGACCTTCCCGCAGAGTTGGGTGATCGCATTGGACGAACTGGCCAGTGAAGGAAAATCATGCAACTGGTCTGACATGCTAGCTCACAGGCTGAAGGAACAAGTAACAAGAGCTCGATACCTACCCAAAGGTCAGCAAGCAGAAATCTACATGTCCACTAATATCTTGGATTCAATCTTTGTCTGTCAGGAGTTCTCGGGCTTGAAGTGGGCATGGACATCGATAGAAACCTCTGTGAATACTTATTGTAAAATGTTGTTCAAATGCAGCTTCAAAGGAGTCATTACACAACTGTCAGATCATTTTGTCACCCTGGTGTACAAGATGATATTCAAGCAAGATCCACCATGCATGTCGAAGGTAGCAATAGAAGAACTGATCGACATAGCAGATTGGTATGCATCACCATCCGGTACCTTCATACAAATGTATAATGCAGATAAGCCTCTACATGTTTTTCCAAAGTTTTCCATGGACAAGCTCGTCATGTAAGAGGTATCATACCATATATTGATAGGACAATCAGCTAGGCTACATGGGGAGAGGAAGGCACCTTGGCCTTCCCTTTCCTTGTGAATTGGGTTATATGAGATACAAAATTTCAAGCACGCAGATGTCGAAGCATAAGAGATCAAGAAATATCCTTTTGATGCCAAAGCTTCAATCTGTATGACTTGCATTATTTTCTAAAAGATCACTGCGCGAGAGTACAGTTTCATTGGATCCACAGGGAGTGTCATTGGGCGAAGGAGGACCCATGGAGATATTTTTATAGCCTCTTAAGGCCCAACGAACCGGTCAGCATCCCTCCAGAATGGTTAGCTAAGCAGCATGAAGCAGCATCTAGGAGAGCACCACCAGCATCAGAATCAGAGTTAAACATATCAGTGCGTGACAAAGGTAAGATAAATATTGTCAACAACGCCAAGGTAGAGAAAAGCTACAAGTTCGAAGCATACCCACTTGTGTAGAAAGTACCTTTGGAAATAGAGGTCAAGTGGCAACAATAGGACAGGAGGAGTGTGTAAAGGCAGAGAGAAAAATAGAGAATGAAGGAAGTAGAGAGGGAGTTGCATGAGTTGAAGGAGCAACTTTGGAAGGAACAAGAGTTGCACAGACAGGAGAAGGAAGTGCAATAAGAATAGGTAGAAAAGGGGTTGCAACATGTACATATGGATGAAACTATGCCCATACAAGTAGTCAACTCCTCCGAACATATGCCACCAAGCACATAGGGTGAGCAGTCACAGGAGAAATACTTCACTCAAAAGATTGAACAAGAACTTGAGCATATGGATAAGGATATTGAGTAGTAAGAGGTAGAGCAAGACATCGACCTTATGGCTCACCATCAAGAGGTTGACCCACTAGCTTCACCGAATCTGAAAGCAGAGAAGTCACAAGCAACCAAGGAGACACTAAGATCCTTGGAGACGATCCAGAAGGAGAGATGCACGACATACCATTCGATGAGTCATACCATAGAGTTGTGCAATCTCATAGACTGTATACTCCGGAGGACAACTCATCTGTGCAGTTTTAGGAAGGAGTGATCATGTCTGACATGCGCAAGTATCAAGCCTCATTGGCCAATGATACTAGAGCATATGCCAGAGCCACTAGCTTGAGTGTTCAGTTCTTGATAGCTAAGAACAAGAGAATCACTAAGGAGTTGCAGGTGGCCAATCAAGGAGGAGAACTGGTTACAACATACACTTGAGTAGAGTTGAAGAAGGCAATACTAGATGAAGTATTGTCCCTTGAGATAGTCATGCAGGTGTTGTATTCCAAGTTTGGTAGCATTCATAAAGTAGTTTTCCATCTCAACGGTTGGCAGCATTGATGTGCTAGGAGATCATGCATCTTGTCAAACTTGCATACTGCTATTGACTACATGCAAACATGGACAATGAGATACAAGGGAGCCCTATTACAATTGCCCAAGAGATGAAGCCCAAAGCAGTCGAGCTAAAGGCATGCTTCCGGAGTCAGATCCGAAAATATTTAGACCTCCCGCATCTCATCACAAATCTACACACTTCCCATGCTAGGTATTCAGGAGTATGGATGTTGGTGTGCACGCACACATGACACCATCTATTGGAACACTCACCAAGGCAAAGAAAAAGGCATAAGTTTGACTGGAGCTGGACTCGTACTTTGACGAGTTGATATGCGTAGACACAAGCACAAACTTGGAGATTAGTGTAGGCTCCATGCATCAGTATGTTGATGTTCTGGCTGCACTCAACACAATGATGCACATGTTATCAGAAGAGTTCGACATAGGAGCTCGAGAAGTGTACCCAGATACAATGGAGGCAAGAGTTTGTTTCCAGAAAGATGTCACCACAGAGTAAATAGACACCATTGTGGAGTACCAAGCATGGCATAATTTTGCCATCGTCAACCATAATGAGGTTGTCAAAGAGATGGTATTCGCATAGTTTTCTGATTCATAGTGATGTCTTCCATGGCTTGCTCAAGACTCTTTTGTCTCACGTGGGTACATGTGTAGATCGTATGTAATGTCATGTCATGTGGAAGTTCAAGTGTTGACATTTGGATATAATATTCATAGAGTAGATGAAGAGTCATGAGGATAGATGAACAATCACAAAGGGGGATGTCAACGACCACCCCACCCTTTGCTATATATAGTCCCTCATAACTCATTGTCTAGGCTTTTGGTCAGCCAAGCTTCGGATAGGAGTATCTTAGAGAGAGCTTGGAGAGTATTGTAACGAGCATTGGCTTATCCACTATGCAGAGATAACATATCTCTTTGGAGGAGCAAGTGGCAGTGACTGTAATGTTCCGTTGTTGGAACTAGTGGTTGGTCATGGTTGTATTGTATGACTAGAACTTACACTTCTTAATATAATAGATCCAACACATTTCATGCATATGTTGTATTGTATTTCAACTATCTTGTTTACTCTAAATCATATATTTATATGTTTGCTTACGCATGCATGTGTAGCTATTTTATGTATATGTATGTGTGAATCTTACTGAAATGTGTTGTTTGTTTAACCATCACTTTGGATTGCTAGCTCACTTGCCTTGCTTTCTGTGATGCATCTTAGCTCATATGTTCCCTTCTCAACTCCATGCTTTCACAAGTTTACAAGGGGCACACTCACCTCACCCACCATGTGCTAGAACCGCTCATGTACCTTCCTTGACTTCTTGCATATGTCACACCCTTGTTACCAACAGGGACATATTACTTGTCTCTGTGTGAAACCATGGTCAAGGTGATACTGTACGACCCACTGCTAGGACTCCTACACCAAATGGTCAAAGGTCTAGTTGGGACTTCTTACCGCAGACATCCCCTAACATGTTGGCAGGTCCAACACTCTCAACATTTCTGGCGCTAGAAGGAGGGCCACATGACAAGATGTGTACTCTAATCCTATTTTTAACCTTTGCAAATCTATCATGTATTCTCTCACACTCACCCCTCCATGATTTTTTTTGCATGTCTAACCTTTCAACATCATGAGGGATTTTTTTGATCTCTTGTTTGAATTAACGTATGATGGTGAAGGCGAAGTGGCTTGGACTATGTTCTTACAATACTTATTTTCCATGCTTGACAAGGAAGATGAATGCTCTGATCAAGAGTCTAGCCTACTGCTTGCATACACACTTCAGGAATCCCCACAACGATTGTGTTACAGTTTTTCGGCTGACAACGTGCACTCACTCGAGTATTTCTGTGATCTCGTTGAATCTACTTTCCATCATTTTGATCCAAAAACTCTTAACCATAAACTGTTACAATAACGAAAGGCCCCGCATGAATCGCCTATAGATTTTTGGCAGCACTTCTGTGATTTGCAGTTTGAAGCTCTGAAAAGCCAGATGAGATTTTCATATCTTTCAGATAGATTCAATAACAAATCAGTCCATCCCAAGAAGAAGTTCGAGCCCAAGCCACACTCAGCATACTTCAATAATTGAGCTACAAAATCATAGATGGACATGGTCACTATCACAAGTGACTTTCTGCCGTCTCCTCATCAAACAGCTCCACCACTACAGAGTGAAGTGGGAGAACAAGCACACACATCTGTTCAACTGTGACATCCTCCCAACATCACTTTGCTTAATTTTCACATAGATTTGGTTGTGAATCCATTGAGTTGTCACATGCATTTTGTGCCTCAACCTCCATCTATGTACTCAAATGATATTTCGAATGATATTGTCTTGTTTTCTTCCATTCCAGACTCTACACTTGTTGTGAACGAGGATCAAGCCATCAATAGAATTGGTGTTGTACAACCAACTTACGTTGTCATTCATGAAGAGTATGACTGGGAGCTTGAGCTTCAACACTTGGTGAAGGATCACTCCCTTATGTCTAAGCCCCCTTCATTCCTTCTTGACATCTTTGGTGAACTTTCCATCCATTATTTCGCATGTGTATCTCCATCCATGGATGCACCCATTGTTGATCATTCGCAGGACCCACCAGATGTCAGTCCATCACGTGACAATGGAGAGGATAAATTATTCATTAAAAATCCACTTCACTTTTCATCTGCTTTTTCTGGAAACACAAAGGGTGAATTTGTCTGCTTCTCATCCACCCGTTTGTTTGATTCATCAAATCATGAGGATGCTGATGAAATCATTGATTTTCTGATCATAGCTATTGTGGTCTATTTACTCCCGTATTCGATCACGATGATGATTCTATTGCAGTTTATTTTTTGAAGCCACATGTTTATGATGATATATATTTTGACAAAGTCAAAACCCTACAGACTATCGAGGAACTTCAGCCCAAGGTGATGGTTATGTCAGGTTGTCGCTATCCTGATGTTGGTTTCACTTCTGATCAGGAAATTGTTGAAGCACCCAAAGCTCCTCATCACTCATTTGTATACATTGAAGATCAATCTCACACATAGATCATGCTTCCTCCACTCAGACTACATGATCCCATCGCTCATCCATTAGAGGAATCTTACATAGCAAGCACACATGCACAAAGAAAGTTGTCTTCATTTCCTTGACTTGCCTGCATGTCATAGTCAAGAGTATGCGTATGCTTAACAATTGCACGTAGTGTCGGACAACACCATGATAAGTACATGGACTCCATGTCATGTACTTGCACTCATTTATGTTCTGTGGACATAGTTAAAGTTGGAGTGTGTTTGTCTTCACTATTATATCTTTCATGTTTGCTAGTTCACACAACTGTGTTGTTCGCAAACCATGCCTTCACCAACATGGGTTGACCAATGCGCAGGTGGCTACATTGGAAGTATCACTTCACATTATCATGCCTATGCACCATTAGGTTAGAAGTAGGAGTAGTGTTTTCTTTTGGTTTGTTTGCTTGCATGCTTGTTAACTTACTTGCTTTACATGTTTGTTTTCTTGCCTTCCTTTTTTGCTTACTCACTTTGCTTTTTGTTAAGGGACAAAGTCCACTAGGGTTTTGGGTCAACACCCTAGTAGAGCGGGGGTTATCTACAGTACAAAACAAGCATTCCACATAGCCATGATACTTAAATAAGAAAACTACGCGAAGAGAAGTGCGCCTGGGGGTCCTTCGTTCAGGTACATACAGCCAGGGTTCAAGCAATCTTGGAGTTCCTCTCGATCCTTGAACCCACAAAATAGCTAATTCAAAGAAGCATAGAAATATATGGACCAAGTATCATATAGAAATCAACTTCATAACATATTGAAAGATGGTTAGTTATACAATTGAAACCATTATTCATGTGTAAACCAAAACAATAGCATCATATGCATAAAGAAGAATGATTTCGAGAACAAGACAAATGCTTCTTTATTGTAGATAACTAAAACAAAGCAAGGAATGATATCACCTGAATCTTCCTCTTGCTGGCTCCAAGCGGAATCATCCTCCGGATCCGTCCAATCCCAAGTCTTGAAAAGGCTCCTTCCATGACTCACACAAAGATATCTCAACTAGTGAAATGACATCATAACTCAAGGAAACAAGGGTTTCCTATAATGGGGGAAGTCCTGGAAGCACAAGGATTTTAGACCTAATCAGGGATAATTTCAGTAGAGTGATTTTTCTCTCTATTCACTCCTCCTTTAGGCCTTCCCGTTGAAGCCTTTTTATACTTCTGCCAAATTAGTTTTTTAGTTGGGAATTCATTGGAAATAGTTGGGCCACTGGCACTAATAGGTAATCAACAAGAAAAACCCATGATCTCCACCTGAAATTAAGAAGATTTAATTTTTTTAAGTGTTTTAAGACATATACACAGGTTAGGTATACACTGACCTGCGTACACACACGTTTAGCTCAGGGCGATGTCGGGTATAGGGAGTAAAACATTGTTTTTTAAGTATTTGGACTAGGTTTGGAAGGAGGGGTTACCCTAAGCCATAAATGCAGCATCACAAATATCAAGGGTGAGATTTGGAGCTATAACAGATGCACCCAATATATGAGGTCAAAAGGGGTACATGATGGTCGAATTGTATTAAGTACATGGAAAGGAAACCTGTCAAAAACTGAGAATGACTTCACCGGATTTCAGCTTGCCAAGCCACAAAAGGAGATCAAAAGGAAACACTGTCTGAGGTGGGCATACCCATGCTCAGAGAAATTAAAGCATGTCCACATATCAAGTACAAGTGAATCCACTAAATATACAAGTATAGAAGACTAGAAATGCATAATGGATAACATGATCATGATTAAACAAGTACATGTCTAAATATCACATATAAGAATGTCAATGATGCTGAAGGATGAAGCTGATCATTGATATCAAAGATTGATCCCAATAGTACCAAATGAACATGATGGAATAATATGTTACTACACTGCAAACTTGGGTGCCATCATATAGAATGTCGCCATGAATGACTGCAACATATAAGGTTGAATGGTATCAACTAGTAGAAACAGGAGCAATTGCTAAGTGAACCAATGAATGCTAATGTGACTTGAGGTCTTCACCGGCCACCGTGGTACATTTCTACACAATGGGAATGAATGAGCTGAAGTCAACGATGTGACAAATCGTTTGATTACCGGTCATTGATGTATACCGTTAACAAACACGAGACTACTCACCAATGATGATAATGAGATTCAAGGTACCCCAGTACAATATAACAAGTGTGAATAAATGATTTGAAGTCGAACACCTGGAAGAATCTATTGATCAGGAGACAATGATGGTTTCCCATTGTTGATAGTGAAGGACCTGCCACTAATGACTGCAAACCCCAAGGTACTACCAAATGGACTCTAGACCTTTGCCCCAAAGCAATGAGTCATAGTCGATGGGGAAAGATCTGCTAGAAGGAAGGCATTAAGGCATCCTTCATCAATCTAGGGCAAGTGTAACCCACAGGCTAATAAGGAATCAGACAAAAAATATGTAGTAAACCAACCAAAGCACGTTTCCGGCATACACAAGATGTGGCTAGCACACGACAGAAACCCTCTGAACCAACCAGTAATGAAAGTTGACACAAAGGCGAGGTATCCACCAATAGGGTCAAATGGAAACCAAGGTAATGCATGAATCCCAATGTGTGATAATGTAAACTAATGCCGAACACAAAGGAAACCACTCAGTCAAAGACCCATGATATTGATCAATGGTGAGCACAAGGTCACCTATCAATAACGAAAATAGGGCCAAGGTGCGACTCTAGGCCTGTCCTCAGAGCAAGATGTCATCGTTGATAAGGACAAGGCCTACCAGTAAGAACTCAATGGAGACCTTCTCAAACTAGCACCAGTAAAGGACCAATATAACTGATGTAATGATGGATAAGACACTGGCAACCAGGGATGACCGACTGAAAAATGAGTCAAGAGACACTATGGAGAGGTCGACTCAGGCTAATGTCCCTTGAATAAAAGCATGACTCAATGATGACGATGTGGCAGCATATGATGACTTTTTATAAGTTCGTCATTTAGGAGGCACGAACGAACTCTCCATATGATTGGAAGAGATAACCAATCAGAGGAGAACTGACTCAATAACAAGGTTAAGGCATACCTAAGTCAAATTAAATCTCGCCCGAATGGAAGAGAGACTTTCTTTTGAGTGCCTTTTTCAAGGGCGACACGACTGACCCTAGCTGCCAACAATAAATGGAAATATTCTCTTGTTCCCGCTATTTTTTTGGAATATCTAATTTGTTTTTTCTTTTTCTTTAAGTTGGAAATGGAATAAAAGAATGCTATAGTATAGTGGAAAGAACGAGTTTTAGTGAAGTAGATGACCTAGTTCCTGGAATTGGAACAATCCTATGTTCAATGCAGGGAGGCAAAAATGGGTCAAAGACACTCAAAGGTGTGTTCCTTCCATGGGTCATAGGGTGTCAAGTTGGAAAAGCGAAGGGATTGCAAGTTTTATTTTGCATATGACATGGTCAAAAAGTGGCTTAAACATGAGTCCAAGTGAAGCTAGCTCAAGGCCAAAAGGTGCAAATGGTCAAAATGCAATGCAGTAGTACAACTCAACATGAAGGAGCCTTTAGGGTATAAGGCCAGAATGAAGCGAAGAAGTAAAGAGGAATGAGTCTTCATTGCATAAGTCATAGTGAGACTACAGAGGACTCCTGAGCCTACTCAAATCAAAGTAGCATGGGCAAAAAATGTCAGTGAGGTGCTAACTATGATGCCCATGAAAAGGATAGCTCTACGATCATTCCATTATTTTTAAAAAATCGGCAAGT
This sequence comes from Pinus taeda, assembly GCA_000404065.3. Classification (NCBI taxonomy): domain Eukaryota; kingdom Viridiplantae; phylum Streptophyta; class Pinopsida; order Pinales; family Pinaceae; genus Pinus; species Pinus taeda. The sequence continues at coordinate 114,231 of APFE031065625.1, forward strand.
GAAGATGGTTTATGAACCATAACACGATGGGATCGACCCTATGGCAATTGTATTGAAAAATGGAGGCTAGTATGCAAAATGAAACGAAAATATGGCTTCCCTAACCTATATGCCAGTGAGAAAATGATACCTACCATGGCGGGTCAGCAGTCATGGAACTGACTCAAAACTGTCGAAAAAGCGTCCAAAGTGTCTTGAAAAACAATACATTCTCAACATTCCAAGCTCCCAAATTAAAAGTTACATGAGACAAAACAAAATCAAGTTTTGAAAACGTTTGACATTTTCAAAGCTAATAAAATAGTTTTTTGACTTACCATTGTTACCATTTGAGTTGAGAGCACAAGGAGTGGAGAAAAAGAAGCAAGCTTTTCCTTTTGCTGAATCTGACCATTCAAATCTTCCAAAAATCACTAGGTAACCCAAAAACTTGTCTTGCATCAATTTGTGATTGGTTTTAAGAATTTTAATTAAATTTTCACCGTTGAATTTATGTCAAAAACAGACCCTAGATGCGACTGTGTATAAAACAGACCCGTATATACGCCGTTTAAATTTCAAAACAAAAAACTAACGGTCCAAACTTGTTTTTTTCTCAAGATGCCAATAACCTGGAGGGAAAGGGAGCATGACACAGTTGATGATGAGGTTATGAATGATCAATAGGCCTTAGATGCCTTAAGATGATGCAGTTTGCTAAAATTTTTCAAAATTCCAAATATGAAGCAAAATACTCGCTTGCTCGAAATGCTCATTCACTACTGGAGCGTCGAGGACGACTCATTGATGATTGATCAAATGCCACTGAGGATAGAGATTGAGAATATCTATTTCATCACAAGCCTTTCTCAGAGGGGGGAGGTAGTACATTCTATGGGCTGATCACGAAGTAGCCTTTCTATCAATGACTATATGCATACATATTGCCCGGGCCATTTAAAAAAGATTGGAAGCCAAATTCCAATCAAGCACGTAGAGAGTTTGTCATTGAGGATCATCCTGTTCACTATAGCCAGAGTGAATGGATCAGCTTCCTTACACCAGGCTTCATGGCTTGCCATGAGCTTGGTGGTAGACTGTCTCACCATAGTATTTGATTGGTGTACTCCTCTTCTCATCAACTTGAAATCCAGTTATCATCTATCAAAAAGGGCCAAACCAAAAACTTTGGGTATGGGACCATTCTGTGCTCCTTTTTTGAGAGGGTCCCAGCGTTATGCCCTAGAGTACCAGTTCTCATCAGTAACCCGCGAGATCCACGAATGGGCAAGTGGGCTGATCTGATGAAACAACTAGGACGTGGGGACGTACCGTGGATAGCTTTTGACGATGATTTATTCTCCTGGTGGGAGAAGCAAATCATCGCAATGGATAATTACCCTTATACCGGCTTGGACTTCTGAGGAGATCCTAATCTAGTATTACCACCAGCTGCAACATGCGGTGATATAGGTAACAAATTTTTTTGATTTTATGATTTTTATGATTTTCATGATTTTTCAAATATGAAAATGAACTAAATATTTTTGATGGGATTCATATGACTAATGTAATGATCATATTCCAGATATTGGGCTAGTATGACCAGATGGTTTCCCATGGCATGGACGTCGCAGCCGAGGTGACGAAGAGGTAGTTGTGGATACATAGAGGGTCCTATACACACTTCAGCGGAACTTGGTGTGGTTAATTCATCGAGTACCGATGGCAGTAGTAGAGGATCTCCCTATAAACATGGAGCGTCGCGTGGTTGGAATGCCATGAGACTAGGTTCGGACTCTTAGGTGTGTGGCTAAGGCTATAGTCAAATACTTGGCTACTCATCTCGAGCTGAGTTATAGATTGTCTCGATATCATTATGGGCATTCGAGTCCCAACTTTTGTATATTATTTTGGACACACTTATGTACATTCGGGATGTTTTATGATATATATATATATATATATAGTTTCGACTTTTTGATGCTTGATTTTATTGTGATGAATGAATGATGTGCCAATATAAAGCTTAATTAGCAATAGAATCTACTAACCAATTATGAGAGCTTGGAATGTACAAATAAGTAATGTAAGTAAATGATCTTTGCAACACCATCACTCTAAAATATTGGTGATATAAACATGGATCCCTTACCCGATAAATGTTATTCAATTGTGAAACTATCAGTTAGGAATGAAGATAGACTACCAATGAATCAATTACATAAGAAATAGCTTTGGATAGTAAATTTATGATGGTAGTATACTCAGCCATATTATTTGGTGCGGGACCAATGCATACTCCCCTTGACACCATCATCCATCAACACCTTCCACAGTAGATCAAAAAATGTTGATATCAAAAACTCCCTATGAGATATGTACAAAAATGAAAAATGTACAAAGAAGCCATTGCCTTGCTGCTACCTAAGCAAAGTAATTCTTAAGGAAGAGCCAATTAGGGGCCTCTGCCAATTTTATCCTAGGGATGTTTATAGGTACAGTTATTGAACCAATCAATATATTATCTTCGTCAGACATCTATGTTGGAACCAAAGGAATTGTACAAACATCACTAGTAAGTAGACTGGAGGACCTAGATTCGACTTCATGCAAAGGAGGACGGAAAAATAAATGATGATGTAAATCTTCCAATGGTCGATCTACAGCCATCATTGCTTCAAATATCACTTCGTTAGACGAAAAAACTGTATCTAAGCAATCCAAAGCAAAAGTGGAATCAAGGGTCCAAGTAGGGGCCACATTACCATATAACTCCTTTCTTGAAGAAGGAGTGGGATGGTCGTCTATAGAGTTATCGGTAGATTCATATCTAAGCTTTACTGCAAACATAGAAGATTCTATTTCACCCACCTTTCCATCATCTGATGCAGTCACAGATGAAGATAAGGCTCTAGGATCTGAAAAATAATGAGTTTGAACAAACTCTTTCCGTAAAGGCTCCTTGGAGGATGAAATTGTATCTATTCTAGCTGTAGGAGGGGGAAGATCAAATGTACCCACCAATGAAGAATACATCCTGAATCCTAGATTCTCTATAGGTAGATGAGGGTTATCCACCATCAGAACAATAGAATCCAAAGTTGCATGAGGATCAACTAGAGAATAATCAAATTGATCAACCTTAACAATTTCCCCCTCATGAGGAAAGAAAAGGACACGGAATACGGTTGAAATGACAACATCCATTTCATAAATCCATTTTCATCCAAAGAGGAGATTGTAATATAGGTTGGCATCAATGATTTCTACTTTAACATTAACGACCTTTCCTTCGCCACATATAGGAAAGGCTGGAATAATCTTGTGTGGCCTATGAGAATGACCATCAAATGCTTTTAAGAGGGTGGGTGAAGGAACAACCAAAGGCGATCGAATGGCCTTCCAACATGACATGGACATGATACATGTGGAAGCTCCCTCATCTATAACCATCCGAAAAATAATAGTTTTCCGGAAAGTAGACTTTATTTGGAAAGCCATATGATGAGGAAGTCTCTTTTTGATATTATGCATATCAAAAGTGATAGCTAAGGAATTGTTTGGATCAAATGCCCCTATCACTAAAAGCAAATCACTTCACTGAGTTGGACATGATTGGAGTACCTCTAAAGCTGACATCACGCATGGACTCTAAACTAGATCCTCCACAATGAAGTAATTCTGAGCTACCCTAGCATTAGGGTTGATAGTAGCGTGGTTGGTGAAAATTTTCAGTATCTGAGGTATAGACTCGACATAGAGCCCCTCAATATGAAGTGGGTCAATAGTTTTGGGAACAGTTTTATCCTTGGATGTTTCAGCTTCACCATAATAACATGACCAAGTGGCCACATTAACATGAGAACCCATCATGAAAACATTTGATGATTTATCCCCTTCCTGGTTGCCTCCTGCAGAGGTACCAGGATTTGAGTTTGCTCCAGCAAGCAACCACTGCCCTTGGGGAAAAGGGTTGGTTAACACAGCTTGATAGCTAGAAGACCCTTGCTGTACTAACAAGCACTTAGCTTCTTGAATTTTGGGGCAGAGATGAGTCAAATGGTCTCCATTGCACAACTTGCATGGAAACTTGACTTTCCTTTTAGACTACTTTCCACCCTCACCAACACTATTGTTGGGTTTGTTTGCATCATCTTTCCCATCTTGACTCTTCTTCTTGCCTCGTCCTTTCTTATTCCCATTGGAATTTTCATTTTCCTTAGGGTTAGAAGATTGGATGGCGTTAATGGAAGAGGATTGGGAAGGCGAAGGGTTAGATGATGTGACCTGATTGGTAGGAGTAGTTTGTAAATACAACTTTTGTGATTGGCTCAACATGTTCACTGCATTGGTGTCTATTGATCCAACGATACCATCCAAATGAGGACCTGGCTTCGATTTGGCTATATCAACCTTAGTCCTAGGAGCATCAGGCAAGATTTTTTGAACAATCCCAGACTGAGAGTAAATCAATTCTAACTATTGGGCCCGAAAAATAGCTTGCTCTACATAATAGACTCTGGACAGAGAGGCATCCTTGGAAATCTCAGGTTGTAACAATTTCAAGAACCATTCGAGACATTATTCAGGCAGAATTTCAGCTTTAATGAGCCTCTTTCTCCATCTGCATTCTTGAATATGATTAGAGATGTGAGTTGTTGTATCCTGACAGAAATTGGCTAGAAGTTCAGTTCTGACATCATAACGGACAGGCAACTGGAAATGGTTTAGAAAAATGTTAGCTATATCGGAGAAAGATGTAAAGTTGTCCCCTAGAAACTCTATATATCACTTGGCCGCATTGCCAGTTAAGGTGCGTTGAAAAAGTCTCAACCTAACTGAGTCATCGATGAGGGAGTTTGATGAGCACCACAAATGGAATGTGGTTACATGGTCGCTCGGGCCTTCACCACCATTCCCCTCAAACTTTGGAATATTTGATGGGAGTTTTGTTGGGAGCAGAGGCCAGGATAGATTATATCTGATTGGATCATTTGTCAATTTCGTGAGATCTCAAAAATTCATCGTTGCCAGAAAAGGAAGCCTAGGAGGCCCTTGGGGATTCCACCAAGATTGGGTGGAGTTCCCAAAGTTCTGAAAAGATTGGCCTAGATTTTTAAAGGCACTAGGCTACCCAAAGTAACTAGTAGAACCCGCTGAACCAAAAGGTGACCCTTTTGGTCTAGCAAAACTCAGAGTTTGACCAACTCCAGCCGAAACACCTCCAAAACTAGTGAAGTTCTGTCTTAAAGCATTATAAGGAGTCGATAACCCTTGATAATGATTCCAAGTAGTAGCTAAGGGAGGAATACTTCGAAACAAAATAACTATGGAGTACATCGTATTCCTTTGTTAGCCAAAAAATGGATTCCTAGTTCCTATGCCACTAACCACAGGCTTAGTCCAAGCTTGAAAGGGATTACTGCCTTGACCCATAGAATAAAAAGGCATAGATCCTATCGTCACGTTGGAATGTTGTATATGACCACTTCCAAAAGGAAAACCCTAAAATGAAGTCGATCCACTCATCATAAATGTGGAGGCACTGAATGGAACTGATGGAATACCCTATGAATGGGTGCCAAATAGGAAGAATCCAGAATTGGATGCATGCACTTAGGAACTTCCACTCTTCGACAGAATGGAAATAGACCCAAACAAAGATGTGCTAGTAGAAGACCCAAATAAAGATGTAGAAGGGATGGAAATGGTTCCTCCCCCTTGTACTGATATAGGAGTCTGCGTGCTTGTAGTTCTTGCAATGGATGCCATGCTCCTAGTAGTAGTCATCGAAGGGATGTGTGTGATGTGACCTGGGCTTGAAGGTCTATGCGTCAGAGTCCTAAGATATAATACTATGTCTGGATGATTAGAAGGCAGAGGAGAATTTAGAGCTACTAATGGCTCTTAAAGTTCATCTACCTCAATATTATCTTCCAACTGGGGGAGGACTCGAGAAAGAACTGGAGTGTTCCTCTCTGGCTCTGTGGTAGTCCCAGACCTATCTTGTACATGAATTCCCCCAAGTGGATGATCAATCCCTGGTGTGTCGGCTGCCACTGGGTTAAAACCACTGGCAATATTACCTTTATGCCTTCTAGGAGAAGGCTCTAAACTTTGTGGTGAAAGGCCACAAAGTCTTCGAGACCGTCTAGATGATCGGTCAACCACTTTGAATTTTTTATTAAGGTATAATTAAAGACTCAAGAAAAAATGAAAGCTAGGCCAACTAAGAGCATAGAACACACACTAAAAATTTCCCTAAAAGATATCGACCAGTCAAACAACTTTCAAGTATTTCCGCTATGGGTGATAAGGACCAGACACCAAAATACAAGAAAGTGAAGTAGGGGCCTTCCAAAGATATTCTAGGATAATGAAGGCCTAAGCCTACCAGCGAAGGTATCAGAGGAAGTTACGTTGACCTCCAAACAACAGCCTGTGCCGGTGCAAGCCCACAAGCTTCGCTAGGGTGCCCTCCAAAAGTACTACTGAGAGTGATACAACGTCAACCTCAGGTGCCATGGGATTCCACTCTGTAGCCACCTATGTAGATCCCTCGGATAAGCAACTAAGGTTACCAACTTATGTCAGAAGCTGGGCAGAATAGTCTTGAGGTAAGATCTGACAACTAGGAGAGGGGGTATCTCTCTTCGTTATCTTCAAAAACCCTTGTGCTTAACTCCCAGATCTGAATCTTTCTTGGTCTCCCTAACGCTATCGGATTTGCACTCGTTATTCAGACTTCTATGTTTGATAGTTTGAAGTGTCCTTGGAGAGTTTTCTCTCCACTTGCCTAATCCAAGGCCCTAAGTATCCTAAAACTTGTTCGTGTGTCTAAATTGACAATATAAAAAAGTTCTAATATATTTTAGTTAGCACTTGTTTTTAAATGGGTTGTTCTTAAGTCAAGAGATAAACAAAAGTGAAACTTGTGGTGTTCTTTGACACAAAAGAAATTAATAAAAACCAAACTATATGCAAATGAAATTGTTTTGTTCTTCAATGAAAAAAATTTCTACTAGGTTCTAAGGATCTTCTAAGAAAGCAATAAATTTCTCTTTTCTTTTCTTTCAACAAGGTTCACACTCACAAAAGCTAACAAAATCTATGGATTCCTTAAAAGATGCAGAAACTATCCTAATGAATGAGTATATGCTGATGCAAAAATCTTAAGACTACTCTAAAGAAAAGAATGAAAGTAAATTGTTTATCACTTCTAATTAGCCAATTAAGATGTTTAGATAGAATATAAGTTCCTAATGCTCATTTTCATCCAAACACTAAAAGTAAATCTCAAGACAAACAAAATGCAGTTTCACTCACAAAAATAATCCAAATAAAAGCAAGGTAAAAGAAAGAAAAAACCAAGTTTTTAAGAAGTTTTCTTCAAAAGGAAAAACAAAAATCAACTTTTCAAAAAGAGCTCCAAATACTATTGAAAACTTTGAGAACAAAAAATAGGCAACAAAAACACTTTGCAAGTTATCAACTCAAAATGGGTGAAAAATCAACAAAATAGGTGTTTCAAGATGCTCTTAACGACCAAAACGCAGCAAAAATAGCTTGGTGACAGTGATCAAAAGACCAAGAAAGACAACTTTCAAAAAGTGAGAAAAGCAAATGGCCACAAGATGCAGTTTTGACACAAAACAAGAAGATCAGAAACATAAAGTTTTTCACAAAGATTGAAAACAACCTTTCCATTCTGGAAGACCAAAACAACCAAGATTCTCAGAAAGAAATCTCGTGTGCTCAAACACAAATGATGACACTTGTGACAAAACAAAAACAAGACCAAAACTTTCCACAATAAGAGAGAATTTGAAACCAGAAAGTCGCTGCAAAACCAAAGACTGACAACAAAAATTTACTGCTAAGGAAATACTCAGTCCAGTAAATAGATCTTCTGAAGCAGAAAGACTTGACAAAATCTTGGAAAATTAGGGTATACGTGACTGTGTCAATACACAGCAGTGTGCATACACTATTCGTCCCAAAGAAACCTATGTATCTGCGGACTCATATGGGGAAACTTGCATACCCACGCTATTGTAACCTGACAAAACTGCAATATAATCGTTCATAAGAAAAAAGTAAAAAGAGGTCAGAAGAAATTTCTCAGGCTTGAAGTCAGAGTTCCTATAGGAATAGACAAATCAATTACAGCAAGAAAACTAGTGGCTGAGCCCTGATTGGCTTAAAATAACCCAAACTAGGAACAACAATACTCTTGTCCCCAGTGGAGTCACCAATTCTGTTAGGGGACAAAGTCCCCTAGGGTTTTGGGTCAACACCCCAGTAGAGCGAGGGTTATCTACTGTAAAAAACAAGCATTCCACACAACCATGATACTTAAATAAGCAAAATACATGAAGAGAGATGCACCTGGGGGTCCTTCGTTCGGGTAGATCCAACCAAGGTTCAAACCCTCTTGGAGTTCCTCTCGACCCTTGAACTTGCAAAACAACGAATTCAAAGAAGCATAGCAATATATGGACCAAGTATCATATAGAAATCAACTTCATAAAATATTGAAAGATGGTTAATTATACAATTGAAACAATTATTCATGTGTAAACCACAACAATAACATCATATGCATAAAGAAGATTGATTTCAGGAACAAGACAAATGTTTCTTTATTGCAGATAACTAAAACAAAGCAAGGAATGATATCACCTAAATCTTCCTCTTGCTGCCTCCAAGCGAAACCGTCCTTTGGATCCATCCAATCCCAAGTCTTCAAAAGGCTCCTTCGATGACTCACACAAAGATATCTCAACTAGTGAAATGGCATCATAACTCAAGGAAACAAGGGTTTCCTATAATGGGGGAAGTAGTGGAAGCATAAGGATCTTCAGACCTGATCAGGGATAAGCTCAGCAGAGTGATTTTTCTCTCTATTCTCTCTTCCTTTCGGCCTTCCTATTGAAGCCTTTTTATACTTCTCCCAAAGTAGTTTTTTAGTTGGGAATTCATTGGGAATAGTTGGGCCACGGGCACTAATAGGTAATCAATGGGTAAAACTCATGATCTCTGCCCAAAATTAAAGAGATTTAATTTTTTTAAGTGTTTTAAGACATATACGCAGGTTGGGCATACACTGACTAGCGTACATATGCATTTATCTCAGGGCAATGTCACGTATAGGGAGTAGAACAATGTTTTTTAAGTATTTAGACTAGGTCTAGAAGGAGGGGTTGTTGTAGGCCATAAATGAAACATCACAAATATCAAGGGTGAGATTTGGAACTATAGCACTTTTGCTTTTACTTCGGCTTCTGCTTTTCTTTGTGTTTGTTTGCTTGTTTATGTTCGTAGGTTAGTTTCACGTGAAACCGTGCGAGACTCTTGAAACAAGTTGGGTAAAGTACAAGAGGACTTGTGTAGTTATAAATAGTTGGTTATATATCATCCTAAGTTTATATAAAGAACTTTTTATATTTCATCCATGATACGTCTATCGAAAATACATACTATTTGAAGTGAACCTTGGTGAAAACACAACGCTTGTGTGATAACTAGTGTCACCTACGCTAGTCGACTTTTTTTGGGTTAATCCTTGGCAACTCAGTCAAGTACAATAAGGTGAGGGGGAAAACCTTCATAGGCATGTCAGAGGTATATATAAACTACTTCTCTAAAGGAACAACCTCTTCTGGTCTCAATAAGTCAGGATCCCTCTTCCGCTTTTGAAATGAATAAGTGTTATGCATAGTTATGAAAATGAGAAATGAAAAAAATGAAAAGTGAAAATTTTTGAAAAAATTACAAATGAATAAGGTGAAAGAAGAGAAAGGCTTCTTGCATAGATAAGTGATACAAGTAGCTCTGTTAGGGTATTGACCAAGCTCGCTGGCAGTGGAGCGATGCTTGTGTTCCTGTGTGACTTCCCCGAGGTACTGTCAAGGCCTACTAACAAAAAAGCAACACCAGAGATGAAACTAAAACTCTGGCTTGGCTTAGAATGTGTTTCAACCAAATGAGAGCTTGTAAAATGCTACATCTTGTAACCAATCAAGTGTGGAAACCAAGACAAACAAAGAATTGAACAATGCTTCTAGAGCTGTTAGACTTGCTTTTCACTAACAAGGTCCATTCATAGAGTTGGAGTTCTACTAGTGTGTTTCCAATTGTTGTAGTGGCTACAAACACCCTCCAAAACATTTCCATAGCTTCATTTTGGAGCCTCCCTACCAAACATTATCAGTAGCATCTCTTGCACTGTCAAGTAAATGAGCTTCACTGGTTTTCTAGCAACAGGATAGCCTGTACATGATAGCTTGTTTCATTCCCCTCGGAGGTTGCTTCCCCAAACTTGTTCCAGCTGATAGTTGAGCAGCTCCCCCAAGAAATTTCACAAATATGGAGGGGAACTAATATTCCCTCCAAAAATTGCACAAATCTAACTCGCAGCCTCCTAGACTCAGAAATTTCACAATCCTGTTAGTCAACCTTCCTGATGAAAACTACACAATCTGACCCAGAAAGACTGCTCAACCTAGAAATTGCAGAATTCTAGGCAAAATTCAGTTGCTTCTCCTAGAAATTTCACAATCCCTTTGGGCACCCAACCTAGCTTCCTCCCAGAAACTGCGCAAAAGTTACCCTCAGTCAAGTAGGTTGTGTCATGTGCCCTTAGGCTGATTGGTTCGACTCAGGACTGAGAAAACTTGACTTGCATGCATGGGCTTCTTTTTCTCGAAATAGAAAAGAGAAACATGCAAAAGGAATCCCTATATTTTAGGGATTTATTTTTAGCAGTTAGAGGTTACGTGCAAAGATCGTTTTAGAAACCTTCCTCCAATTGTCGCTTTTTCCTAGATTTTTTGCATGCGCATCATGAACTTCAAAATTATTTATTTGGCACTTCAAAGCTCACTTTTTCACATCAATCTTGGAGCTCTAACATCCCACTACACATCTAGGAGTCTTTAACACATCCAGCTCAACTATTTCTCGGTACATCCGCTTAACATGTCTTTTGCTACATTTCTGTCACTTTTTGTGTTTTAGCTTATGTGAGTGTTGTCTGCATGATTTCTGTGAATGTTTGTTGTCGTTTTTATGAATATTATATTGTACTAGAATCATTTCATTTTTCATTAGCATCTCACTGTTGTCGCATGCATGACACTATTTTCCACGAACGGTCATCAATTCGGTGACTCGCTTCACACACATGCATGTTGTTTCATTTTCTAATTCTCGCATTCACTGTTTTCATGCACAATCATTCACTCTTTCTAACACTCAGTATCAGAATTCATTTTGTTATCACCTGGATTGAACCTCATGCTGAAGGAAGGCAATGTCAGGGTAACCAAAAACCATGCTTAGCCAAGTAGCTAGCCCTACTAGGCCGGTAGAGGGCTCTCTCCATAAGGATCTCAGCCAAGATGACTGGATAAGGAAAAGGATAATAGGCTAGGTATAGTAGCACAAGGTTTAATTGTATTCTGAATGGGTTTTGCTGGATCAGGTGGAGATGGAAAGTTAGGGCTAGGGAATTAGGTCAAAATTGTAGGGTGTTCAATGAGGCAAGGTAGGAATGAGGTTTAGCACTATACGGCTTGATGGGTGAGGTATTTTAAGACTGTTGAGAAGCTATGAAGAGTATTTGATTACCATGGATCCTTCTTGAATTGTAGAAACATAATAATGGTGAATATTTCCCAAAAGCAAAGCAGTGATGTTATGGATTCTACCTATCAACTTCAAAACATTCACTTAGAAGCTATGAAATGATTAATGAAGTACACATAACATATTAACATATGATCAAAAGAGAAGAAACTGAACTAAACTCCATAGCACATGAATCCCAAAGAAATAGTTGCAATTTTTATTAATCTCCTGGTAAACTGCTACAAAATGATGTACAATCATGGCATAAGAATCTAGCTGAGTCCAACCCTTTACAATGAGAAAGAAGAAGAAGATATAGGCTTTGTTTCAACCTCCTCCCATCCTCAGGGGTCGAATCCCTAAGATGAGGAGCTAATCTAACCAACATTGAACAAGAAGCTGGAAACTAGGGATCCTAACAACTTGCCTCTAAAAGTGAGAAAACTGATTCATTTGGGCGCAAAATGACCTTCAATCTAATGAATCTACCGTATACTACTAATTATCCATCATATTTACAAGCAAAGTCATCATTTACATCAGTAAAACATCTTCCATGAGAGAAAATCCATGAACACAGTCAAAACATAGAAAAATAACCATCTTGTGCAAAATTTGTCCTACACACAGCGCCACTGGCCCAACACACATCACCACTTTCATGTCCTCTTTGGAAGCTTTCGCTTATCCAAATTGATCTCATGATAACTCATTGGAAAGGTCCTCAAGTATTATTTCCAAAACACTTGGAAATTCATCATTTGAAGCTCATTTGACGCCTCAAAAGTTGATTCTCCCAAGACTACTTCTATGTGTCCAAAAAGTGGCAGAAAGGTCATTTTTAGGGTGTTTTTTGACCTTTTGGTGGACCAGTTCTGCCCCAAAAACTTAGAAAATCCATACAGTTCATGTACTCATCACTATGAATCCAAAAATATAAGCCATTTTTTCATTGTATGCCCTTAGGAAAATCACAGCGCCAATGGCGTTGCGCGTTGAGCTAGATTTTTTGTGTGTACAATTTCCAAAATTTGCAAAAGACAAAAACTCCTCCAAACCCGACAAAAATTGATGAGCAGCATCATCATCAAGCATCTTGATGAGCCAAGGAAGATTCATCAAGCAACCTAAGCCTATCCTTCTCTTTTTTCCCTTTATAGCCTGCCTTAGCCTAGCTTTCATCTTTTTGACCATCATATAGCAAATTTTATTTCGGGTTCTGTAATGGTACACCATGTGCCTGATCATTTGGTTGTCCCTATTGGACTTCTGAAATATCTTCTCTAGGTGAAAATTGACTCTCTTAAGCCAATTCTCTCTATCATCCTCAATTTTCTTTTCAATAGAAGTCAAAGTGACTGGTGCCTCCTTGTCACCTTGTCGTTTTACCTTAAGAAGTTCGAGCTCCATGAAGACCTACTTGTCACTCCACTGCTTGTTCTCTTGTTCCAAATATGTGATGACATACTTGGTTCTCTCCAAATTTTCCGTCAATGCTTGGACTTGAGCCCATTTTCTCGTATGATGATGTCCTTTATTGTTTCTTTATCTTGAGCCTCTAAGTCAATTGTTTGAGTATAATGTTGCGCCGACTCATCGTGCTCGGTCAAATCAAAGTCTCTCTCTTCCTCCTCATCATCAAAACTTTCCTTTGGCATCTTTTCTTTCCCTTTGTGTAGCTACTACACCTATACCTGATGTGTTGATGAAGAAGGCAAAGCCCCTTCCACATCCTGCGGAGCAAGAATTTTCCTATGAGTTGATGAAGAAGGCAAGGTCCCTTCCACATCCTGTGGAGCAAACACTTGCCTATCAGCTACAAACAATCTCCTTGTGCCCCTCTAATATGTCATGTAGGTCCCAGGCACCTCAATAGCTCTACTTTCTTTGGCGTTCTCATTTGTCATGTTTGAAAATTTTGAGGTCTTGTGCTCCTAGAAAAGGGATGAAGAGAATGAGTAAGAGTGATTTAGGAGTGAGGGAATAGGAGAGACCTTGTGAGGTATTTTGGTAGGCTAGAAAATGAAGGGAAGGATATGAATTATGAAAGTGAGGGAGAGGGGTTTGGGCCCTTTTTGAAATATAACTTGTGGGATGAAAGATGAGGGGTATAGATGTTATGGAGTGATGTAGGGAAGGTTTTTAGGGTTTAGTGATAGGTGGTGGGAAAAATAGAGGGGATTAGGATTTCTAAAATATCATTGAGGGAGAAACTAGGGTTTGACATTTGTCATGGTAAATTCCTTCAAACACTTCAATTGCAACTTCAATGATGAGGTAGAGGGAGTGCACTTACTTGTTTGAGAGATGAGAGGGTTCTTTAGAAGTTTTTATGAAGTTTGGAGGCTTTATGGTCTTTACTTCTCAATGCATAGTGCCAAATATACATGCACAATGCCACCTCTCAATGTGCAATGTAGTATAATTTTGCACTGCTGAAACCTCCCAACGCGTAGCACCTAGCTCAGATGAGCAACGCCACCCCCTACACGCGCAACGCCACCGCCTGCACGCTCAATGCCACTTCAATCAAACTTTTGACTACTTTCCCAATGTTGAAATTCAGCATGGGATAGCTTTTTGGAAATCCTGTCGAGTCTACTTTCTAAAACATCTTGAATTTTTTAATTTGGAGCTCATTTGCCTCGTCAAAATCTCAATCTCCCAAGACTGGTCAAAATGTGTAGAACGAGGATGCTAAAATGCAGAGTGTTGTTTTAGTCAACTTTTGGAGGTCTTCCTCAACTCCAAAGTGAGCTCATGATAGATCATTGGAAATTTCTTCGTGCATTTTATCATTTGACTCATCAAGAAAGTCATTTGGTCACTCCAGATAGAAGAAAGCTTGATTTCCCCAAGGTCACTCCAAAAGTGCATCATCTCTTCTGTGGAAAATGATTGTTTGGAAATTTCTCCCAAACCATGAGACGTGTAAAAACGAAAGGACATTTTTCTTCTTGGTTCTATGATGGACAAAAACCTCTCCCATTTTTGTCAAATTAATTTTTTCTTGTTCAGAAACATCATTTGAATAAAAGCTATCCCGATATGTGGAACAGGGGATTTCTGGAAATGAAGGGAAATGAAGGGGATGAGGGGCTTCTAAATTCTTGAGAAAATTTTGGGAAGTAGGGAAGGATGTTAGAAAGTAGGGGAAAGTGGAATTTCAAGTATTGAGAGGGAGGAAGGGATCCAAAAGGGAAAACCATAGGCCTAACCTAGAAAAGTGTCAAATTGTAGCAATAGGCTAGGGTTTGTGGGAAAATGATGAATTTGAGGGATATCAGTGATGGGAAGTGTTTAAGAAGGTATATTAAGGATAGGGGAAGGTGTATGAGCATCAGGATACAAGTTTTGTTGATTATTGGACCATCCAATAAAAATTACCTTCAAAACCATAGGAGAGGGAAATGAGCCTTACCTAAGCATAACTGAAGCGCAAACAAGGTGTAAAATGACCCATTGGAACCTGAAATAATAATGACAAATATTTGAATGATGGTACACTTAGTTGAATGGTGACATGGACCAATACTTGGAAAACTTAGGAAGGAGTGAAAACATTCCTGGACCTAATACCCAATGACCAAATTTTTACTTGGAGACTCACTAAAATGACAAAAATTTGACTTTGACAACCCAAAACAACTTTATAAAAGCATATTTGATCACTGGTGGAAGGTTTCAAATACTGACACTAACACATTCACTGCCACAGTTTCTTTTAGTTGCTCGTCAGCAGGTCTGGGCAACCTTGGCCCGGACTCTGCCTCACCAAGACGACATTGCACAATCTTGAGAGGTAAGGCTCTGCCTTCCTCCGAGAAAATGTGAATTTTTGGTCAATTTCTTTCCTCACGGCTTGCCTTGCACAATTCTAAGAGGCAATGACTGCTAGCCTAGAAAATTGCACAATGTAGTCCATGGGCCTGCATCACTTGCCTGCTGGAATTGCGCATTGCGTAATCCCAGCACCTAGCAAGCCATTCTGGTTTATGTATTATGCAATTTCGGCTGTCAACCGCCTCCCAATGGTCAATACTTCCTTTTGCATAGTTCTGACAGCTAGTCTCCCATCCTCCCAGGAAAAATTGTGCAATCCTTGCCAGTCAATCCCCAGGTATGTTGCATGTCATTCCTCAAGATTGCTTTGGTTTTAGTTGACATATTTCTTGCCATGCATGTTGCCGTGTCTCTAGATATAGCAGGTGCTCATCTACCTCTCAGTAGTTCAGGATCAATGGCCTCCAAGAGTGTGGAATCAAAGGACACCGATGGATGTGCAACTGGAGTAGCAATTGAATGAGTGTCTACAAATTTGCCAATCTATGAAGATAGCAAGTTGATTGTATACACGGACATCAAGCTGAAATGGAAAGAGGTCAATGATGCATTTGCAAGCACATTTTTGGAAGACCTCAAAGACTACCAAATCTATGTGAACATTCACAAGTTTGACTTGTACCAAATTTCATGAAGGTATTCCGCATTCCCATGTGCGAACATGATACATTGGATCATCTCACACATGGATCCTGGGACGATGACATTGAGAAATATTAGTGGGATGAAGATTCATGCATTCAGGGCAAAGGATTATCAGCATATGTATCATATGTTGAAGCCAATGGTCACCATGGAGACACCCTTCAACATACCCAACAACAATGCCAACTCCAGGGATATCTTTAAGAATAGGGTGAAGGAGCCAACCATATTCAAGATGAAACCCAACCAGGTTTACAAGATGAAAATATTGCAGAAGGCATACCAATACTTGGTCATATTTTTCTGTCACCTGTATGGCCAAGAGAGAACAGAGACCTTCCCACAGGGTTGGGTGATCGCATTGGACCAACTAGCCAGTGAAGGCAAAGCATGAAACTAGTCCAACATGTTGGCTCATAGGCTAAAGAAATATGTAACAAGAGCTCAACTACCACCCAAATATCAGCAAGTAGAAATCTACATGTCCACTTACATCTTAGATACAATCTGTGCCCGATAGGAGTTCCCAGGCTTTAAGTGGGTATGAACATCAGTGGAAACCTTTGTGAATACTTATTGTAAAATTTTGTCTGAATGCTGCTTTAGAGGAGTCATCACATGGCTTTCAGATCATTCTGTCACCCTGGTGTACAAGCTGATACTCGAGTAGGATCCACCTTGCATGTCAAAGGTATAAATGGAGGCATTGATCAACATAGCAGATTGGTATGCCTCACCATCCGGCACCTTCATACGGATGTACAATGTGGAGAAGCCTCTACATGTTTTGCTAAATTTTTTCATGGACAAGCTCATCATGCAAGAGGTATCATACAACATCTCTGCAGGATTGTCAGTTTAGATGCACCAGAAGAAGATGGCACCTTGTCCTACTCTTCCATTGTGGATAAGGTTATACAAGATATGGAATTTCAAGCACAAAGATGTTGAAGTAGAGGAGATTAAGAAATATCCTTTTGATGCCCAAAGCTTCAATCCATATGACTCGCATTATTTTATAAAAGACCACTACGCGAGAGTACAGTTTCAGCAGATCCACGGGGTGTGTCATTGTGTGAGGAGGACCCATGGAGATATTGCTACAACTTCTCTAGGCCCAATGTATCAATCAGAAACATTGTGGAATTGTTAGCTAAGTAGCGTGAAGCAGCATCAAGGAGAGAACCAGTAGCATCAACATCAGAGGAAAACAAACTGGCGTGCAACAAAGGCAAGATGAAGATTGTCGATAACACGGAGGGAGAGAAAAGCTGCAAGCTTAGATCATATCCACTTGTGAAAAAAGTAGCTTTGGAAATAGAGGTGAATAGGAAACAACGCGATAAGAGGAACATGCAAAGGCAGAGAGAAAAATGGAGAATGGAGGAAACAAAGAAGGAGTAACTTTGGAAGGAACAAGAGCTGCAAAAACAAGAGAAGGAAGTGCAAAGTGAACGGGTATAGCAAGGGGCACAACATGTAAAAATAGATGAAACTACACGTGTACAGGTAGTCAACTCATTTGACTAGCTAGCACCAAGAAGACAGGGTGAGCAGTTTTAAGAGCAGGACTTCACTCAAGAGATTAAACAAGCACTTGAGCAGATGGATATGGATATGGAGCAGCAAGAGTTAGAGCAAGGCATCGAATGCATGCCTCACCATCAAGAGGTCGACCTACTAGCTTCACTAGATCCAGAGGTAGAGCAAGTATCAAGTGACCAAGGAGACACAAAGATCCTTGTAGACCATCTGGAGGGACAGATGTACAACATATCATTCAATGAGTCACAACATAGATTTGTGCAATCTCATAGAGTGTATACTCTTGAGGACAACACATCTCCTCTGTAGTTTAAGGAATGAGTGATCGTGTCTGACGTTTGCAAGCATCCAATAGCATTGGCCGATGCCACCAGAGCATATGCCAAAGCCACTAGCTCGAATGCTCACTTCTTGATAGCTGAGAATGAGTGAAAGGCTAGGGAGTTATAGATGACCAAAGCAGGGAGGAGAAGTGGTTACAACATCTGCCCGAGTAGAGTTGAAGAAGGAAATACTGGATGAAGTATTTTCCCTTGAGATAGTCATGCGAGTGTTGTATTCCAAGTTTGGTACCGTGCGTAAATCAGTTGTCCATCTCAACAATTGGCAATAGTGATGTGCTAGGAGAGCACATACCTTGTCAAAATTGCATAGTATTCTTGACTACATGCAAACATGGACAATGAGATACAAGGCTGCCCCATTACACTTGCCCAATATGACGAAGCCCATAGTGGTCGAGGTGAAGGCACACATCCAGAGTCAGATCCCAAACTATGAAGACCTCCCGCATCTCATCACTAATCTACAGGCTTCACATGCACAAGTATTCAAGAGTATGGATCTTGTTATGCGTGCACACAGGATCCCATCTATTGGAACACTCACAAAGGAAAAGACAAAGGCACATGTCTAACTGGAGCTTGACTCGTACTTTGACGAGTTGATGCGCATAGCCAACAACTTAGACTTGATGAACAGTGTAGATACCATGCATCTACTATTTTTTTGGTCCGACTACACTGAATACAATCATGTGCATGTTATTAGATGAGTTGGAAAGAGGAGCCTGAGCAGTGTACCCGGATGTGATAGAGGCAATAGTTTGTTTCCAAAAAGATGTCATCATAGAGTACACAGACACCAACGCAGACTACCAAGTAGGCATCAGTGTTCCACCTTCGACCATCATGAGGATGTTGAAGAGATGGTCTTCCCACAGTTGTCTGAGTCATATTGATGTCTTGCATGGCTTTTTTAAGCCTATTTTGTCTCACATGGGTACATGTGTAGATTGTATGTAATGTCTTGTCAAGTGGAAGTTTAAGTGTCGACAGTTGGATGTAATAGTTGTAGATTAGATGAAGAGTCATGAGAATATATGAAGAGTCACAAAGGGGAATTTCAAGGGCCACCCCACCCTTCACTATATATAGTCCCTCATAACTCATTGTATAGGTTTTTGGTTAGCCAAGCTTGTGATAGGAGTATCTTAGAGATGTCTTGGATAGTATTGTAATGAACCTTGGCTGCTCCACTGTGCAAAGCTAGTATATCTCTTTGGAGGAGTAGGCAGCAGTGACTGTAATGTTCTGCTGTCGGAACTGGTGGTTAGTCATGGTTGTATTGTATGACTAGAGCTTACACTTCTTAATATAATAGAGCCAACATGTTTCATGCATATGTCGTATTGTATTTCACCTACCTTGTTTACTCTAAATGATATATGTATATGTTTGATTAGGCATGCACGTGTAGTTATTTTTTGTATATGTATGTATGAATCTTACTTAAATGTGTTGTTGGTTTAACCATCACTTTGGATTTCTAGCTCATTTTTCTTCTAGTTTCTGATGCATCTTAGCTCATGTACTCCCTTCTTAACTCCATGCTTTCATAATCTTCTAAGGGGCGCACTCACCTCACCCTCAATGTGTTAGAACCGCTCATGCACCTTCCTTGACTTGTTGCATATGTCATACCCTTGCTACAATCATGGACATCTTACTTGCCTTTGTGCGAAACCATGGTCAAGGCGATACCGTACGACCCACTGTTGGGACTCCTACACCAAACAGTCTGAGTTCTAGTTGGGACTTCTTATTGGTGAGATCCCTTGACATGTTGGTGGGTCCAACACTATCAACATGTTGATACTTCACCAAGTATCGTTTCTCTCATTTCCACCAAGTAGAATTGTGTGGAAGTTGCATTCTACTCTCTCCGCAAAGTTGTTCTGTCTCTTGCCAAGAAACCTATGGATTCTACACCAATTTCTTACTCTTAGCCATCAAATAGTGAGTGTTTGATCCGGTCACACCTTTGAAGGCCAAGTTGGCTTTGGAAATGGCATTTGAGTTCCTACTGGTCTCCACCACTATCACCCTTTCTCAAATGAATGCAAGTGATGCATGATAATTTGGAAAATGTTTTCTCCATTTTTGTACAATTCTCTCCTGAAGTTTATTATATGACAGATTGTACACATCCATTATCGGATCATCTTCAAGGGGATGCGTGTCCCCTTCCTTGCTTGAGGCTAACTCTATGGCTACATGTGGTGGAGACTGAATGATGACATGTAGTGAAATAAGCATCAGATAAATATCCTCCTTCTGCAGCTCCAATTCCAAATCAATATCTACAACTACAATAAAGTCTTCAAACTGCTAAGCAAGCTCTTGATCCTACATATGTTCATCCTCATCCTCTGTTGTTGGTTATTTTTGTTCTTTCTCTTCAATGTGCATTGGCATTGTTTCTTCTACTATGGTGCCTTTCCTTTCTTCTTCTTCTTACTTCTGCTTCTCTTCTTGTGCTTTCCTCCTCATCTATCATTCTTCCTTTAGTTACTATTTTTCTTACCTCAATCTCAATTCTTCTTCTTGCAAGCTATTATTTTCTCTTCCTCTACTCTGCTCTCTATATCCCCTGCTTCCTCTTCACTTCTACTTCTTTCATAATGATTAAATCTGCTTTCATCTTGTAACTTTGTTCTCCCCCTGGACTAACAAAATACTTTCTCTTTCCATTATCTTATACGGGATTGTTTTGCAAGGCTCTTTGATGAAAGAGGTTCATTAATTCACTTCCATGTTAGTGTTGACCCATTTTCTATAAACAATTGAGTTTCCGCATGCACTGGAAAGTCTACTAATGTTTACTCAAATGCTTCCCCAGTACTAGTTTCAGTGGTCTCTTTCAAATAAGCTCTATTTTATGCCATGGTGACAATGACTATTGGAGAGAACTACTTCACATGTGTGGTACCTATGGGGAAAAAAGGACACACATGGCAAGAAAACATTATCTTTAGAAAATATACCTTCAAATCATATTCAAGCACTAAAACAGGAAACAAGAGAGACGAATTACATAATTTTTATCGACAAGGGAAACAGGCTAACTGTGTGAAATATGCATTACATAGTCCTAGTAGCCAATTATGAATCTTGAGGTTTGAGATTGCAGAATGTGTAGTCCCACTCTGGGTAGAGACTGGGAGAGACTATGCATTGCATAGTCTTAGTGGCCAAGGTGATAGTCTAACCCTAGGAGCTATATAGTGAATCATGGAGCCAACACGTATTGTGCACTGTGTAGTTCCAAAGGCCAACCTTGTGTCTTGAGCATTAGGATTGCGTAGTGCCCAGCTTGGCAAGGTTAAAACTTACTAAGGAAAGTGTACATCTGCCTTGTGGAAGTGTGAAAAATGAGCAGAAGTGAATGATGATGTGACATTGAGTGAAAACCCGACTAAGTTTGAATGAATCAATGTGGATCAAGTCCATAAACTGACCAAACATAAGAAAAATCAAGTATGTGATGAAATTCGCTACAAAAATGACCATGAGTGAAAAAAAAAAAACTGATGGGACACTTGTGAAAGGAAAGTAAAACATTAGACCAACAACCATACAAGTAAAGGTAAGTTGAAATGCTAAAAAACATGAAGATTAATAAGTAAAACACCACTCACACATGCCAAACAACAAAAGGCAACAGAAAAGGAGGCAAAAACGACAAAAGAAAAACTCACCTGGAAAAGTAAAGACGACTACACCGAATGTTCCTTCATCTCCCTGAGAATGTTAGAGCTCCAAGATCAAATGTGAAAATGAGTTCTATAGGAGTTGATTAACTAGATTTGAGCAAATGAGGGTTTATGACATGCATGCCTAAAATAAAGAAAAAGTGACACTTAGTGGAAACTTATAAAAATAGCAATGTGTCACCTTCAAGAAACTAATAATGGATCCCTAGTTTTTTAGGGATGATTTTTCCCTTTAGTTTTCTTACTTTTCTAGGGAAAATTTCCATGCACGATGTCAATAAATAATGTGCAATTCTCGGGAATTGGGCAACTTTTTGACTCAGTGAACTACACAATTTCTGATCTTAGTGAGGGATTGCATAGTTTATCAACTAAGTGTTGGGCTTCCTTACATGACTGTGTAGCTTTTGATCTCAAGCTTGACTGGCGGTATGAACTACAAATTACAATCATCAATGCTAACTTCCTTCAAGGATTGCATAGTTTCTAAAGGCAAGCTCGAAACTGTTGTCTGACCAAGTCAGGAGGTTACCTTGTGACTTAGAAAGAATAGCGAAGTGTAAAAATGAGAAAAAAAAAGCACAAATAAAAAATATAAGTCTCAATTGAAGCATGAATACCTAAATCAGTCCAAGATGAGCTCTTTTATATAGGAAGGAAGGCTCCAAAATCGAAGCATAGGAAACATTTTGGAGGGTCGTTCTAGTCGCTACAACACTGGTGACACTCTCGTAGAACTCCAACTCTCTATATGGATATTTTTTGATGAAAAATAGGTGTAAATCTTCCAAAATTATTGTTTAGTTCATTTATTATTGTTCCTTCTTTACTTATCTTGAGTTAAATATATAGTCCCTAACATTCTCTTTATCTGCAACACACATACCAAGCAAAGTCATATTGAGTTATTTCATTTGGGGATGAGGAGAATATAAATGCACAAGTAAATAATATTGTCAAAGTCTTAGTTTTCATCTTTGGTGTTGCTACACTGCCAGCAAGCCTAGAGAGTACCCTGACAGAGTCAGCTCAAGAACACAGACTTGCTCCACTGGCAGTGAGCCTGAACAATACCTCGTTAAAGTTGCTTTCTTCACCTCTCTGCATGGGAATCCTTTCTCTTATTTCACCCTTTATTTAATTTTTTTATTTTTCGTTTATATTTGCTCAAAGAACTATGCATAGGAACTTATTTATTTCATTGGGCGGAAGAGGGATACCGACTTATTGAGTGCAGAAGATGTTTTCCCTTTAGAGAAGGATATTTATATACACCTCTAACATAATTATTAAGGTGTTCCTCCCCTCCTTACTCTACTTGACTTAATTTACAAGGATAAACCGAAAATAGAAGATTGATTAAAGTAGGAAGTAGCAGTTAAAAGTGCAAGGATCATGATTTCACTTGCGACTTTCTCCGGAAGGAACGCATTTTCCATGAGAGTGTCATCGAATAAAAGAAAGGAAAGATTCACATAAAGAGAGGGAATAAATAGATAATTCATAGCAGTACAACTTCCTCTTGGACTTCACCTTGCTTGTCTGAGAAGCCAAACATGGTCTCATGCAAAACTTGTCCTATGACTGAAAAGAAAACAAACAAATGGAAAGAAGTGGGATAGAAAGCGAAAGAAATTAGTTCAAAGAAACAAACAAGAAAAGCAAACTATTACTCCTCCTCCTAACTTAATAGTGAATATTCCAAACTCACGTGAAGTGATACTTCCAATGCAGCCAGCGGTGCATTGTCTAGCCTATGTGGGTGGGAGAATGCATGCCAAGAAAGATATACAAGAAAAATAGTAAAAAAGAAAAATAAGACAATACAAACCAAAATGTTCGAATCCTCAATGAAAAAAAAAAAAAAAGTGCATGAAATACATTCTGCGGATGCACCATGATGTTTAGACACACTGTGAGTCAAAGACATGTAGGAAAAACTTTCGAACTACAAATACGAGCGAACATAAAGAAAGATAAAAAATTATTTTTCCATAGCCCTTGCCACGTAAGAATCCTCTGATGACTGAGTGATAGGATCATGTAATACAAACGGAGCATGTGAAAATTGTATGACAAATTGATTTTCAATGTGTGCAATAGAGTGATGAGGAGCTATTGAGGCCTCGAAACTTGCTACATTAACATCGGGGAAAACCACTCGGTCTGAACCTTAAAGGCAGCTCCTTTTCCATTTGGTGTGGTGGCTCTAACTAGATATAATGGGACCAATTTCCTAATGATTTATGAATGGGATGTATAAGTGTCTAATTTACTTATATCTAATGGAAAATGTTGAAAGATTTATTCTAAAATGCAATAATGTAATTAACTAATCTATCCCGGGAAGTCTTTGTCTTAGTGCAATTCTTAATGGTTCTTATTGAAAAGTAGGCATGTAGATGACTCTACTTTTAAACAAAAATATTTTTTATATGATAATTACTTTGTTCAAGTAGTTGAACAAAGTAATAATTAAAACATTATTGCACCGATATTTATATATCGTTGACACATATATAGATGAAAAATAACAAATCTTGAACATTCAATAGTGATAAGTAAAAGAGATTATTGTAAGAGATTTATACATACATCAATAATAGCAAAATGAATTAATGCTAGTTCACATAAAATAATGAAGCAAAACATAGATAATACCACCATATGTGTTTGAATCCTCTCTGACATGAATTGCATTTGGATCCTGCTTTCTAACTTGGAAATAATTTTATAGGAAGCAGTAGTGCATGTCAGACAAAAGTACTCTTTATTAAAAACTCAGAATTCAGGTCCAGTTTCATAAAAAATATATATATCGGAAGTACAATATGGGAACTTCCAATCCATCTCTTTATACAAAATTTTAGAATCCTTTCTAAAAACATGAAAGGGTCTATAAATACTATCTAAACTAACTAACTATGAAATAAAAATGTTATGAGTTGGTGTAACCTAATCACAAATATATGAAAATCTCCTCGAAATAGACATGTTTGCAGTCAGTAAGGATGGTTCATTGTTTCGGCTGATTATCTTTTGGATTAAGCTGGCATATGGCGAGCATTGGTTGCAGTTCTAGAGGATGACTCATATGCGAATGCAGTTGGACAGTATATGTGGCATCATTAATTTAAGGAATCATGTAACCGATTGCATCAGTTAAGCATTTGATCACTGTCCTTTGACTATATGGTTTCACAAGGAAGAACTAAATGGTTTCCCATGTTAAAGTTTGGATGACCGTGATTAATCTCTCCCTCTTTTCCAACTGTTGTTTCCATATCTGCTCCAATGCTTTGACTGATAGCACTTTCCCTGGAGTACATTCTCAAATTAAATTTGACAAATAAAGAGTATTATTAATCAATTCCACTAGATTACCAGTCGCCAATCTACATCTCGATGTTTCCCTTTCTGCTTTCATCAACTGAGATTTCCACTCAAGGAACAGGATTTCCTTGTGTGATTCTAGAATTTTAGGCAGATTTGTGGCTTGTCCTTCCTTGGTTTCTTGCCAAGAGAGAAACTTTGTTAGTGTTTCATCTGCATGCCCCAAACTTTGTCTTGCGTCAACTGACTTATCAATCATAGACTAGGAAATTTCACAGAAGGAAGGAACAAGAGAAATATTATTACATAGCAAGCTCAACTAAGTAGATAGTGCTTTAGTAATTTGGAAAGCCTCTGATTTGAATTCCTCAACTTGAGGAAATAATTTGAACCTTTCTATTTGCAGTGACAGCTGAGCAATCTGTTCATCTTTCGATTTGCTTAACTATTCATTCATTGTCTTTAGCTTGTTTAATGCTTGAGATAGTTCTTTTTGCTTCTAAACTGCCTGTTGGTCTATCCTCTATTTCTCTTGAGTAATTGCTCAATTAATTGGTCATTTGATTTCTTATGTGTTGCTAACTACTGCTCTAACTACTCTATCCTCCACCATTTTTCATGTACCTGTGTCTCCAGTGAGATAATCACTTGATCCTTCTCTTTAAGCAAATTTCTAACTTATGATGCCATGTCCATAGTAGCTGTTGTATATGCCCCAACATACTGAGAGAGTTTAGTAAGATCTTCAGAAGGGTTGACTTCCTCTCTCCATACCACATTAGTTACCTCCATTTGTGTAGGTAAAAGAGAAGATTGATCAAGTTTTCTCTTTTTCCTTTGTCTCTTTATTACAACCCTATGCTTAGGGTTGTAGAAGACATCTAAGTGTGGTATTTCTTCTACATGTAGGACAATCTCATCGGAAGCATTCTCTGGAATTATTTCGACATCCTTCTGAGTCATGGGTGGGCCACTAGTTCCTTCAGTTGTAACTATATTAGTTGTTGTCTCCTATCCAGTTGTTACTTCAGGTGTGCTAAATCCCCACAAGCTCTCAGTATTGCTGATAATTGAGTGAAATTGTTTCCATTCTTTGAGTAATTTGGGATCAATATGAATATCTAAATCAATAAGTTAACTGCCCTTTTCTTGTTCTTGCTCCTACTCTGGTGTTTTTTCTTTCTCAGGAACTTTTTCCACTGCAGGAGCTTTATCAACAGCTTGTTGTTTAGTTTCACTTGACTCGACTGTCAGGGTTGTGGCTAATAGGTCTAAAGGCAGAGTTTGTAACCTCTGGTCTCTAAGCTTATTAAACGTTTCTAGCCCTTCATCTTGATATCTCATCCTAGCCAATGTTTTAACTTGAAATAATGATTCAGCTGAGGAAAATAGATCATCAAATTCATCGACTTTATGATCAAACTTAGCAAGTTTGGCTTGAGAAGTGACATTATAAGCAACATGTCTTGGATCATATGGCATGTTAGGAATTATGGCCAGATTGAGCATTAGCATCTTTTTTGTCTCCTTCTTTGCATGCTTATAGTCATGTAGAGTGAAAATGCCACATCGTAAAGGGAAGATTGGCCACACGTGCTTCTTTGAATCCTTAAGGGTTCTGGATGTCCCTTCCACTATTATTTGATAAGCCAATTCCTGAGCTAACAATTTATCAAGCACATACAGGGGAAGAACATGGGGTTTAGTAAGGCTACCAAAAAGCCTTATATAAGTAAATTTCTCTTCCCTGAACCAACTACATACTGCTGTTAAGTCAATTTTTGCCTCTGGGGATATCCTTGGGGCAGGTTTATTAAAAATAGAATAATATACAGCGAGAATAAAACCATTGCAAATTTTATACAAGTGATTCTTGTAATGCACCTTCCATAACTGCTGGTGGTAAATATGGATTGGATTCGGGTCTTGGGGAGTCCATCTCCATCCGAGTATTGGATATTCATAATTTAAGCAAATAGTATCCATACTCTACGCACTGTAATAAAAAGGGGGAATAATCTGGGAAGTTTTATGTGCATTTTTTCTATACTGTAAAATTGTTGTTGCTAGTTTATCGGACAAAATATTTTCCCAATCCATCACATAACCATTGAGTGCTGCTTCCATTAGGGTGACCATTTCTATGGTAAATTTGGCAGAATCATGTATTCCCCACATCCTACACATCATAGCCCCATCATAACAATAACGGAAAGCCAAAGAGTCAACAAAGTACTTACCCGATGACTCGTGCTTGTGTTGTTTTGGGAAATGCCTCCATTGTCTTATCGGGGTGACTCTGAGTAATTTTCCTTTGCAAATGCTTCCAAGAATGCCTTGTTGTATCGCTTCTCAAGTTGGGGTAAGTGGTACATTTTCATGAGATCCTCCCGCTAAAATGAGCCAAATATCCTCCCATCAGTTTTGCAAAAGGTTCTCTCTGAGACTGTAATTTTTTCCACCACCCATCTTACTACGTCAGTATATGGCAGGATTTTAGCTCGTGTTGCTATCCTGTAAAGATAAGAAAAAGCCAATTCTTTAAGATTTCCTTCCGATTTGTTAGTTGAATCGACTATGGCTTCCTCTGATAATTCCTCGGGCTCCTCTGCTTCTATCATAATGTAAATGCTCTCCCAGCTAGTGTTTCCTAGACCATGGCATGTTGTATTTGAGATTAATCCTTTCTCGCTTTGTCCGTGATCTTTGACTGGAGGAGCTGTTGTTGTGGACTTCTTAGATTTCTTCCCCATTTTCTCTAGATTTCTAGTTTCGGAAGAACTCTGCAAAAATAGTTGCAAACCGTGATACAAAGAAAGTGTTGCTGCAAGCCAATATTACAATGAATAGAATTACGTCGATTGGAATATGGTAAATAAAATATAGTTAAGGATTACCACGGATTAAATCTTTTGAAATATCCATGCTTAACTGCAGTATTGAATATCGTTTAAACTATCAATCATGGTAAATAACATCATAAATTCCCATCACGTTGTTCATATATCATATGATTGTTTCAAGCATGCCTTAGATTTTATTGATTGGTGATCGGAGATAAATCGCAAATCAACGATCAGGAGCATCAAAGGGAATGCTTTTAGTACTTGCTTTAGATATCTTCGATCACCGAAAGGTGATACAATATAATGCATGCAAACTTTCTTAATGTATATTTGCTTTTCGAGATGTGCACCCAATTAATAGATCGCAGTCAGGAATTTTGGCTTGAGCTTTTATATCTTTGTCATGTGACTCCATTGATTGTCAATTGCGATTAGCTTTATCGCATCAGAGGAATTGAGGGGCTTCACTTTATTGTACATCTGGAATTTGTTTTTCCTTATTACTGATCGTGATTACCTTTTCGGATCGGAGAATTGGGTGAGGTTTGTTTTTTGTGTGTGTTTCCCTTAATATTGCGATATGTGATCTCCGATCACTTTATCGCAATATAAAATGTTTTTTTTTAATATTTTCAAAGGAACACTTTATTTCTTATTTAAAAGGTTCTATAAAATGATTTATTTATATCGGGGCTTTTAACAAGGATTTTTCTTGTGATGAGATACATACCATTTTATTCACACACCTAACTAAGTTTATTTTTTAAGGAACCCATTTCCTATTAAGATCTTGTGTAAAGATTTTTATGAAATGGGAGGTTGTTGTGCAGCACAACAATTGGCGATTCACTGGAAGAAACAATTATCTCTGAGAAAATAATATAATACTTTATCTTCATAATCTGAAAACCTTAATAGATAAAGAAAATCTAATATAACTAGGTAATCATAAATTCTAAATGTAATGAAACTATTTTTGCTATTTCTTTCTCTTCTCAAAATTAAATACATCCTAAGTTTTAAGTAAACCTTAGTTGGTTGATAATGATAAAACAAAAGACTTCTCCCTCCTAGCTTGTATAATGACTCCTTTGTCATAGGTAGAGCCACTGCTGCCAACAAATGTCCATAGTCTCGACAAGGTTACCTTTTAACCATTTAATCATTCATTGTTCCATCCATTTCAGAGTATAATTTAAAAGAATGAATCCAACAGACATGTTTCCACATTTTTTGTATTTCATTTTCTTTTCTCCTTATTCCTTTATTTTGTATGATAAAAATCCATTATCCTGGTTTGATGGCAAGTTGTTGACAATGCCATTCACTGGTTGTAATTTAACTGAACAAGTTGGGTCATGATGAGACCCCTTGTCTTATAATTATAAGCCATTACCCTATTTTGCTATGCAGTATTGGTAATGTCAATTGAACTAGTCCCCTATGAACATGGTAAGCAGGCTTATGGTAAGACCTCTTATCTTTTATATCCAATATGTTTTAAAATTACACTATGAAAATCATAAACTTTGATGGATGGGGTGAATAATTTTCTCCTTAAGAGAACATGGATGACAATTTTGAGAGTTGAAGATGCTAAGCTTGAATTAGTTTTTGCTTTGTATTGATAACCATTTTTAGGCTTCTAAAACTTTTAGAATGATTTACATTATTTTTGAGTTTTGAGAAGATATTACAAAAATGAAAAGGGTTTTCAAAATTCAATTATACCTAATTTCCTAGAATTTTCCTTTTCCTTCAAGGCTTTTCATCTATCAAAAGTAAAGATATCACTGATTCAGGAACTGCAAAATTAGCCGAAATCTGTTTGCAATCAACTATTTTCACCTTCCAAGGAATATATTATGAGCAGGCATCTAGTGTGGCAATGGGATCCCCCTTTCACCAATAGTGGCCAACTTATACATGGAATAATTTGAAAAGAAAGCCCTTGAATCATACCTTTTGAAGCTAGCTTGGTGGAAGCGATTCATCGATGGTACCAATATAAAATGGACACATGGTAAAACAGAGCTTGACAAGTTTTTTATACACCTGAATTCTATCTCCCTAGAAATAAAATTTACAATGGAGCTTGAAGAAAACATGAGCATCCCATTTTTAGAAGTACTCATCATTAGAAAAGAGGATGGCTCTTTCGGGCATAAGGTTTTCAGGAAGTCAACCCACACAGAAAGCTACCTTCACGCTGATTCCCATCATGACACAACCCAGAAGTTTGGTGTTCTAAACACTCTTGCTATCAGGGCCCTTCGAATTTCTGACGCTGAACATTTAAATGAAGAGAAGGAGCATTTAATCTCAACATTTCAGAGTATAGGCTACAAATAAAAAGAGATTAAAAGAGCAATAGAGGAAGCTGAAAGAAGGATGTTATCTCGTGAACCTAAGGTTCAAGACCAACCTTAGTGTGGTAGGGTATTTCTTCCTTATATTCCTGGAGTAACAGATAAGATTGCCAGAATCCTAAGGAAGAAAAACATAAACACGCAATTCTCAGCACCTGGAACTATTAGGCAAGGTATGAGGTCGGTCAAGGATAGTATTGATAAACATCAACTTAAGGGGGTCTATAAAATAGATTGTTCATGTGGAAAAAGCTACATTGGTGAAACAAGTCGCTCCCTGCAGACAAGACTCAAGGAACATGGAGCTGATATTAGAAATAAACGGTCTCATACTTCAACCCTAGCAGAACATTCCTCAAAAACTAAACACCATGTCTGTTTGGAAAACACCTCAATTGTCGCAAGGGAAGAACAACATCATAGGCAAAAGATTGGAGAAGCTCTTGAAATTATCAAACATCTAGATAATCTCAACAGAGACAATGGTATGGAGATTAGTGGAAGCTGGCTTCCCCTAATAAGAGAAATTAGGGTCACCAATACATATCAGGTATAGCAATCAGTGGTAGGTTTCCCTCTCTTGCTTTAATGATCTAAGTATAATAATAACAATAATTAATACTTAATTATGATTACAATAACAATTATGATAATAGCTATTAATATTATCAGTAAATATTATTATATATTGGTATTATTAAGTGTTAATTAAAATATATTAATAAATCTATTAATTAGTTAAACTAATAAAAATTAAACATTTATCAATTATAAATTAATTATTTATTATTATGTTAATTATTATTCAGTTTATAATTTTTTAATATAATATGTTATTATCAATTATTAATAATTAACATTTATTATAATTATTTATTAATTACAATTTTTTTTTTTTTTTTTTTTTTAAATATCTATATATATATGTATTATTAATTTTAATTTTAATTTAATACAATAACTAATGTTTAATTTTATTATTTCATTAAATTCCATTATATAATAAATATACACTACTATTTTAATAAACATTATACTAACCTATAATATATATTATTTTATTAATACAATTAATAAATATTACCTATTCATTTAATACCAATATATACTAATATTAAATATTTCACATACTATTTTATAAATAATACTACACTAATATTAAATGCTTATATGAATTAAAAATTCATAATAATCATTACTATATTAAAAATCAATTAATTATTAATAATATTAAAATTAATTAATTAATTTTTATAATAATGATTAACATAATAATATTTTATATAATGATTTATATCGATAATTAAACAAAAGTAAATATTCAAAATTCTACAATTAAAACAGCCGACATTCATCTCATTTTTAATCTTCTCCTCATTACTATTTAAATCCTTCAATTAAGCTCTTCTACTGTCAAGCATTCAAGCAGTCCTAATGATGGATCCCAGTTGGGATTTGAAATGTTGACGGAAAAATGGTTTTTACTATGGATTCTCCGGTAATTTCAAAAAAAATTATTAAGACTATTTTCTTTTGAGTAACTTTTTCAAAATAGTAAAAACCAATAGAAGGCTATTTACAACTTTTATTTCTTAAGATAAGAATAACTTCAGAAATATAACTTAAAATTGAATATTTACAAAGTGAGAAGGGGTTACTTCCTCAATTGAAGAATGTTTTCAAAATAAGGCCATTGACAGGAAGAGAATCTCTCTTTCCTGATGGTTCTTGTAATACGAATGCAGATGGGCCTATCTTCTAACTGATTTGGAATAGTCCAAGCCACATTTTCTAAAACTTAGTGTGCTTTCCTTTATCCTCATGGGCTTTGTCCCACTTCAAAACTAGATCACCAACTTGTAAATGTTTTGAGCCTGTTGAAGTTGTATCAAAAGAAGATTTGCTAATTTGTTGATGCTTTGCATGTGTAATTCGAGCTTTCTCTATTTCTTCCTCTAGTTTCAGGGTCTGATCATGCCTTAATTGAATAGAAGATGAGGGATTTTCTTCAATAAACTGCACTAAGGCTAGTGATGGAAGTATTAAATTTGATGTTATGATAGCCTCCTTTCCATACACTAGATTAAATGGAGAAGTGCCTATTGAGGCCTTCTGTATTATACAATCTGCCCATAATTCAAGTATCAAAGACTTATGCCAGTTTTTATGATTTTGTTCAATAGTTCTCTTAATGATTTTGATAAGATTTTTATTGGTACATTCTGCTAAATCATTACCCTAAGGGTAGTAGTTTGTGGAATATTTCAATTTAAATCCTATTTTGATAGCAAATTCAAGTATAGAATTACCAGAGAAATAAGATGCATTATAAAAAAATAAGAGCGTTTGGGACACGAAACCTGGTAATGATGAACTGATCTATGAATTCAATGATTGCTTTAGAGTTTGTTGTCTTCAAAGGAATTGCTTCCACCCACTTAGTAAAGTAATCGGTAGCTGTAAAGATATACCTATGTTGCTTGGATGAATGTGGAATATTTTCTCCAATGATATCCAATCCCCATTGTTCAAAGGGTTGTTCAATGTTGGCTGGTTGCAAAGGAAAAACTGACTTCTTTTGCCTTCCATTGGTAGTTTGACATGTTTGGCACCTACTTACATATTCATGAGTATCTCTAAATAAGGTGGGCCAATAATACCCAGCATGAATGATTTTGTGGGCTGTTGTATTAGCTCCAAAATGTCCTCCTGCCAGACCATCATGTGGTTCCTGCAAGACCTTTTGTGCTTCAGGTTTTTCTAAGAATCTTAACAAAATTGAGTCATAATTCTGTCTAAACAACACATCATCAACAATCATGAAATTATTTTCCATTAGTCTTATGGCACTTTTATTTTTATAGGAAATATTAGGAGCGTATCCATTTTTTAAATAGAATATCAAATATGCATATTGGGATTCATGATTAATGGTACTTATCTCACTGATTTCTTCAATACCATTTGTACCTTCATGTTCCTAAATATTAGAAGCTCCTACTAACAACCTGAAAAAACCTTGGCCTTTGACAATCTTTGCTAGTTTTATGTCCAGATCATATTCTTGTAATGTTGTGACCCAATTTGCCCTTTTTTCTCCCAATTCCCCTTGAACTAGTAACTGTCTTAATGCTGAAAAAGGGACTATAACTTTTGTGTGAGCCTTTAAGAGAAAGGGCCTAAAGTGTTTGATGGATTTATATACAGCAAAGGCTTGTTTTTCAACTTCAGAGTAATTGAGTTTAGCACCTTGAAGGTTTGAACTATAAAATGAAATTGGTGCTTCCAAGTTTTGATTATTGATTTGTGTCGGCACTGTTGTGTAAGATGAATCAAATGCGAGAGATATAGAATGAAATGATTTGAAAAATCATGAGTCTTTAATGTAGGTGTATCTATGATTGATTGCTTGATTGAATCAAAAGCTTATTTTTCTATATGTCCCCATTTAAACACTGAATTTTTCTTAATCGTGATTTGTAATGGTAAAACAATCTGTGAAAAAACTGGGAAATGGAATAAAATCTCTTTGATTCTATCTAGATCAATATAAATACCATCCTTTGAAACAATGAAACCCAAGAGCTTATCTTGGTCAGGAGAAAAAAAGGATTTCTTAGGATTGAGTGAAATGCCATACATTTTGCAACGCTCAAAGATTTGTTTCAAATCATGTAAGTGATTTGATCTTTTCTTAGAGAAAATAGTAATGTCACCCAAATAGACAACTACTGATTTATTGATTAGGCCTTTGAATGTGATTTCCATTACTCTTTGAAATGTAGCTCGAGCATTGATTAATCCAAAAGGCATTTTTTGATAGGCATAAATTCCCCATTTGGTTCTGAAGGTAGTCTTCAGTCTATCATCAGGCTGGACCAAAATTTGATTATACCCTGAAAAACCATCTAGGAAGGGCATTAATTCAAAACCAGCTATTGAGTGGAGAGTTTTCTCCATGGTAGGTAAAGGGAAGTTATCCTTTTGACTTGCCTTATTAACATTTCTGAAATCAATACAAATTCTAATGTCACCATTTTTCTTCCTTACTGGCACCATGTTGGACACCCAATTTGAATGTCTAACAGGAAAAATTATCTTAGCTTTCAAGAGTTTGTTTAATTCAGCTTTTATTTGACTCTCTAAGTTAGGATGAATCTTCCTTAATTTCTGTTGTACTGGTTTTTCTTCAAATATCATCGGAATTGTATGTTGTATGAAAGATGTATCATACGTTTTCAAATCATCATATTTCCAAGCAAAGACATTTTTATATTTGTGCAATAATATGATAAATGCAATTATTTCTTTTGAAGTAAGTCCTAATCCCAAATTGATGTCTTCTGGATTCTCCTCAGTACCAAGGTTTACTAATTCAAATCTCAAAGTAGAACTCTGAAGCTTTGAATTAGTAACATGTTTAAACCTATCTTTAATGTCATAAAGATCTTCAAGTTTGACCACTGGTTTGGGTATTGAGTTTCTTCAAAATTTTCCTTTAGTTGAAGATCATCCTCACTTTCATCAATAATTTGATCATCATAGGACTTATCAGAAGTTAAGAAATTTAAAACGTCATCATCATGACGAATACTCGTAAGTTACTGACATTGTCAGGAATTGATGCCCTGAAAATTAATTCTACTTAAAACCTATCGGGACTGTAATATTTAGATGGCAGGGGTTTAAAAGCAACATTAGCTAGTAAATCTGCCACTGCATTCTGAGATCTCGGGATGGGAGAAATATTAAATGCTAGAAAATGAGATACAAGGTCTTGCACCAAGGATTGATAATGTTTAAGGTGACTAGAAAGGCAATGTATAGTATTTCTAACTTGTCTTATAACAATTTCAGAGTCGCCGAACACTTTCAAATATTGAACTTTAAGACCGATGGCTTTATAAAGTCCTTGCATCAAGGCTTCATATTTGTTAGTATTGTTTGTGCACTCAAATTCTAATTTCCATGATAACATGGTCTTTTCTCCCTCGGGACTAACCAAAATAAATCCTGCCCCTGCACCTTCATTAGATTTAGACCCATCAAAGTATAATGACCAAAACAAAGGTTTCTCTACAGTTTTATTTACAGTTTCCTCAGCAATTTTAACACACCTTGATGTATCTGTTTTGGAAAAAATTCCAATTTGAGATGCAAAACTATTAACTAAGAAAGGTGATGATTGAGCAGTAAAATTTCCAAGGAATGATTTGGATGAATAGTTACCTAGAATGTTGTTATTGAATGCTATTGGCTGGATTTCTTGCTCAAACTCAGTAACAGTATGAGTCATATGTTTCTCCCAATCAACCTTGATCTGATTTGGCTTTCCTTTATAACGAAGCCACATGTGTGACCAATCAGTGGAAATGTAACCATGAAGTTTCTCAGACCAGACTCTACTTAAAATCAAACCATAGAACTCAGGAATATCAGCGATTAAGATATCAATTCTCTCAACAACTCTTGGGTCAGTTGATAACCTAATGGTAACAAAATTGATTTCTCCTAATACTTCGACCTTAGTTCTATCCAACTAGACAATATGTATTGCAGACTTTTGGGGTTCAATATTCAGTTTAGAACAAACTAAGGCTGGCATTATATTTGAAGAAGCCCTTGAGTCTATCAAGAAATTGTGCAGATTTCTATTATAAATCTCGTAGGTCAAGAGAAAAAGATGAGTATGGGAATTTCATCTATCTCCGATTAAAACAACCTCAGTGGCTTCTACCCTACCAGAAGGTGGTTTACCTATTTCATTAGCAGCTTTGGACAATACACCATTTGGAAGAGGAGAAGAAGGTACTGCATCTAACTCCTTAAGTAGCAATTTTTGTTGATGTTTGAGTTTACTAAGCTCAAACGTTGTGATATTTGCCTTTGTTTTCTTCATGTCTTTAATAATGTTGTAATCCATAGAGTCTGTAGCTATTAACGTTTTAGATGTTGCAAGCAGATTTGAAGCTGATGGTTGATTTTGAGAAGGTATTGTTGTAGACTTATTTGTGGGAACTTTTTCTTTAGTAGTGGTACCTGTATTCATTTTCATCCCAGTTATTTGAATAGGTTGAGGAGTACCTTTACTCCTGGTAGTTACGGGGAAAGCTTCCTGTTCATTTTTTGTATCCGAATTAGGGAAGATAAAGTCCCAAATCCCATGACATTCTACAGTTACCTCTTCTTTAGTTTCTTTAGATGATAAGACTGTCTCTTCTTCTTCTTCTTCTTCTTCTTCGGGGTCTAAGTATACATTGGATATAGCATTTGGGGGTTTTGATTCAGGTTTCTTAAAGTTTCTAAATGGCCTTTTCGCTGAAGTCTCAGCTACTTGCTTCTTGATTTCTATCATTTCGTTTGACATAGTTTTGAGAACTTTTTGAAGACCTTCCATATCATAGGGATCTTTAGCCACTTTCTTCTTTGAATCATCTTTGAAGGAGACCTTTTTTGATTTTCTATCTTCAAGAGCAGCTTTATTTTCTAAGGCAATGATGTGTTTCCCTACAGTAAGTGTCTCTTTCATATTTTCTGCAAGAGTTGGTTTTGCAGCTCTATCTACAAAGATAGCTATATTTGAGGGTAAAGTTGTTATATACCATTCGCTTCTAACTTGCTCACTAGGTTTAGAGGCAGTTAGAATCTTATTCAAGAGTTTATTAAACTGTACATTGAATTCTTTTATAGGTTCTTTAGACTCTATCATAAGATTTGAAAGATCATTGATTAATGTCGCTAGAGATCTGTCATCACCTTATTTAGTCAAGAACTATTCTTGAAAAATGTTCCAACTAGTAATGGATCCTAATGGCAAGGAAAAGTACCAAGACCTAACTGATCCTTATAGGGTATAAGGGAAAAGTCTAACAACCACATCTTCCTCTGTAATTCCTTTCAAGTTGACTAACAACATAAAGTTGTTAATGTGTTGATCTGTCTGTATGCCTGCATCTGGATTAAAGTTCAACAACCATTTTTTAGGATGAGTTGGCAATGGGTGTAACAGTGCAGGCATCGTGACTGCACCAACATTATTCCATGGATTTTGTGCCATTGTCGAGCTACTACTAGATGGCAGCACCGATGAAGTTCCAGTTCCCTGTTGAACAACAATCTGGAGTGGAGGAGTGGATGGTTGACTTTTCATTAGAGAAGATGAAATGGATGATGATGATGAGAAAGTTTAACTATCAGATCCTTCAGTTTTTTTCCTTGCCCATTTCCGTTTAGGCAAAGGTAACTCAGTAGGTTCAATACCAAGCTTCTCACTCTGAAGTCTAGTGAGAGGGTGAGAAGAAATGAATTTTGAAGTTACACTGCCTTGAGATACCTCAAATTTCTATGGCGATATTGAGAATCCTTGAAGTTTGTGGATGAGAGAATGTACTTCAGGAGATTCTAGAGTTAATCTATCTGAGATATTTTTGGGTTGAGTAGTGGTTGTTGTCTCTTCTACTTCCCGCTTGGAAACTGGAGTTCCAGCCTGCAAGGGGGAAGTCAGAGGTGAGATGGAGGGAGATTTACTCTCGGAATGGATTGTAGATTTGAGTTTGCTCGTCATTCATAGTTCATGCCCTCCTTTTATTGCCAAAAATGTTTAGGCCTTGAAAATCATTGCATCAACATCGGGGAAAACCACCCAGTTTGGACCTTAAAGGCAACTCCTTTCCTGTTTGGTGTGGTGGCTCCGACTGGATATAATGGGATCAGTTTCCCAATGATTTATGAATGGGATGGATAAGTGTCTAATTTACTTATATCTAATGGAAAATGCTAAAAGATTTATTCTAAAATGCAACAATGTAATTAACTAATCTATCCCAGGAAGTCTCTGTCTTAGTGCAATTCTTAATGGTTCTTATTGAAAAGTAGGCATGTAGATGACTCTACTTTTAAACAAAAATATTCATTCATATGATAATCACTTTCTTAAAGTAGTAGAACAAAGTAATAATTAAAACATTACTACACTGATCGTTTTATATCATTGGCACATATATAGATGAAAAATAACAACTCTTGAACATTCAATAGTGACAAGTAAAAGATATTGTTGTAAGAGCTTTCTACATACATCAATAATAGAAAAATGAATGAATG
Source organism: Pinus taeda (assembly GCA_000404065.3). Lineage (NCBI taxonomy): Eukaryota > Viridiplantae > Streptophyta > Pinopsida > Pinales > Pinaceae > Pinus > Pinus taeda. The sequence goes on from APFE031065625.1 coordinate 152,582, forward strand.
TTAGTTCCCATAAACGAATGAAGCAAAACGTATATAATAGTACGATATGTGTTTGAATCCTCTCCGACATGAATTGCATTTGGATCTTGCTTTCTAACTTGGAATACTTTTATAGGAAGTAGTGCATATCAAACAAAAGTACTCTTTATTAAAAACTCATAATTCAAGTCCAGTTTCATAAAAAAATATATACTGAAAGCACAATAGTGCAACTTCCAATCCAAGTCTTTATACAAAATTTTAGGACCCTTTATAAAAACATGAAAGGATCTATAAATACTATCTAAACTGACTATAAAATAAAAATGTTGTGAGCTGGTGTAACCCAATCACAAATATATGAAAATCTCCTCGAAATAGACATGCTTGTAGTCAGTAAGGATGGTTCATTGTTTCAGCGGATTATCTTTTGGCTTGAGTTGGCATATGGTGAGCACCGGTTGTAGTTCTGGAGGATGACTCATACGCAAATGCAGTTGGGCAGTATATGTGACATTAGTAATTTAAGGAATCATGTAACCAATTGCATCGGTTAAGCATTTGATCACTGTCCTTTGACTATATGGTTTCACAAGGAAGAACCAAAAGGTTTCTCATGTTAAATTTTAGATGCCTGCAATTAATCTCTCCGTCTTTTCCAGCTCTTGTTTCCATATCTACTCCAATGCTTTGACTGATGGAAATTTCCCTAGAGTACATTCTGAAATTAAATTTGACAAATAAAGAGTATTATTAATCAATTCCACTAGATTACCAGTCGCCAAGTTACATCTCGATGTTTCCCTTTCTTCTTTCATCAGCTGAGATTTCCACTCAAGGAACATGATTTCCTTGTGTGGTTCCAGAATTTGGGGCAGATATGTGGCTTGTCCTTCCTTGTTTTTTTGCCAACAGAGAATCTTTGTTAGTGTTTCATCTGCCTACTCCAAACTTTGTCTTGCGTCAACTGACTTATCAATCACAGACGAGGAAATTTCATCGAAGGGAGGAACAAGAGAAAAATTATTACATAGCAAGCTCAACTGAGTAGGTATTGCTTTAGTAGTTTGGAGAGCCTCTGATTTGAATTCCTCAACTTGAGGACATTATTTGAACCTTTCTATTTGCAATGACAGTTGAGCGATCTGTTCATCTTTCGATTTGCTCAACTGTTCATTCATTGTCTTTAGCTTGTTCAATGCTTGAGATAGTTCTTTTTTCTTCTGAACTGCCTGTTGGTCTATCCTCTATTTCTCTTTGATAAATTGCTCAATTAATTGATCGTTTGATTGCTTCTATGCTACTAACTACTACTCTAACTGCTCTATCCTCTACTATTTTTCCTGTACCTGTGTCTCTAGTGAGATAATCACTTGATCCTTCTCTTTAAGCAAATTGCTGACTTCCGATGCTTTGTCCACAGTAGCTGTTCTATATGCCCCAGCATACTGAGAGAGTTTAGTAAGATCTTTGGAAGGGTTGAATTCCTCTCTCCATACCACATTAGTTACCTCCATATATCTAGGTAAAAGAGGAGATTGATCAAGTTTCGTCTTTTCCCTTTGTCTCTTTATTATAGCCCTATTCTTAGAGTTGTAGAAAACATCTAAGGATGGTATTTCTTCTACATGCAGGGAAATCTCATCGGAAGGGTTCTCTGGAATTATTTCGACATCCTTCTAAGTCATGGGTGGGTTGCTAGTTCCTTCAGTTGGAACTGTATTAGTTGTTGTCTTCTGTCTGGTTGTTACTTTAGGTGTGCTAAATCCCTACAAACTCTCAGTATTGCTGATAATTGAGTCAAAATGTTGCCATTCTTTGAGTAATTTGTGATCAATAAGAATATCTAAATCAATAAGTTCACTGCCTTTTTCTTGTTCTTGCTCCTGCTCTGGTGTTTTTTCTTTCTCAGGAACTTTTTCCACTACAGGAGCTTTATCAACAACTTTTTGTTTAGTTTCGCTTAATTGGACTGTCAGGGTTGTGGCTAATATGTCTGAAGGCAGAGTTTGCAACCTCTAGTCTCTAAGCCTATTAAACATTTCTAGCCCTTCATCTTGATATCTCATCCTAGCTAATGTTTTAACTTGAAATAATGATTCAGCTGAGGAAATTAGATCATCGAATTCATCGGCTTTATGATCAAACTTAGCAAATTTGGCTTGAGAAGTGACATTAGAAGAAACCCGTCTTGGATCATATGGCCTATTAGGAATTGTGGCCAGATTCAACATTAGCATCTTTTCTATCTCCTTCTCTCCATGCTTTTGGTCATGCATAGTGAAAATGTCGCACCGTAAAGGGAAGATTGGCCACATGTGCTTCTTCAAATCCTTAAGGGTTTGGATGTCCCTCCCACTATTATTTGATAAGCCAATTCTTGAGCTAACAATTTATCAGACACATATAGGGGAAGAACATGGGGTTTACTAAGGCTACCAGAAAGCCTTATATAAGTAAATTTCTCTTCTCCGAACCAACTACCTACTGTTGTTAAGTCAATTTCTACCTCTGGGGATATCCTTCGGGTAGGATTATTTAAAATAGAATAATATACAGGGAGAATAAAACCATTGAAAATTTTATACAAGTCATTCTTGTAATACGCCTTCCATAACTACTGCTGGTAAATATGGGTTGGAGTTGGGTCTCGAGGAGTCCATCTCCATCCGAGTATAGTATATTCACAATTGAAGCAAATAGTATCCATAATGTACACACTGTAATAAAAAGGGGGAATAATTTGGGAAGTTTTATGTGCATTTGTTTTGTACTGTAAAATTGTTGTTGCTAGTTTATTAGATAGAATATTTGCCCAATCCATCACATAACCATTTATTAAAGGAACACTTTATTTCTTATTTAAAAGGTTCTATAAAATGATTTATTATATCGAGGCTTTTAACAAGGATTTTTCTTGTGATGAGATACATACCATTTTATTCACACATCTAACTAAGTCTATTTTTTAAGGGACCCATTTCATATTAAGATCTTGTGTAAAGATTTTTATGAAATGGGGGGTTGTTGTACAACACAACAGGAGCATGGAAAGATTCAACACATTTCTAATAAGAAGTGTAACTGACCTCAAAACTATGAGAATATCACATAACGATCTCCTCACATTGAGGTGCCTCGACAACTTGGGGAAGTTCCAACTCATCAAAAGGTAGATCATCAATAATCAATAGCTGGGAAAGATTAGCAACAGAGAAATCATAATCGTGACCAAATGAATTAATGAAAAGGTCACAAAAGGCATGACTAGAAAGTTCAAGATCACAGATAGAGGAATCCTCATGATTTGATGAATCACAAAGAGAGGAATATGAAAAATGAGAAATTTCACCCTCTATGCTTTCAAAAAAATGAGATGAGAGATTGGGAAGATAAAGAATAAAAGATTCATCCTCTCCACATCTAGATGAAAAACTAACATCCCACGTGTTCTATGAATGATCAGAAGTAGTAATATCATCATAAACTAAATTTTCACAAGATTCAAAAGGAATGAAAAAATCGTGGAAAATATCAGAACAATGAAGGAGAGGTGCAGGAGGAAGAAAGTCATCCTTCAATGCAGATTCTTGCTCAGCTATGGGATCTAACACATAATCATCATGAATGATATTGCATTTGGTTGTTCAACACCAACTCCACCCAAAACGTTATCCTCACGAACATCACAAGAGATATTTGAAACAGGTGAACGCAAAAACTCACAAGCTAGAGGATCGGAGGGACCAAAGGATGGAGGGCAAGGAGATAACAATTCATCATAACCATCAGATTCACGGTCCAAACCTATGCTAAAATTATGAGTATGTGTGGTGAGAGAAGATGATGGTAGATCATGAAATGAATTCTTAGTCTCCCCCACCTCAACCCATGGAACTATAGTTGTTTGATGATAAGGGGATGGAGGGTCACTTGGAACAACAACTTTGTTCATTGCAGATTTAGAAGCTCTAACACCAAGGTATGTTGGGAGTGGTTCGAATGATTCAAGCTCATGTAGATTTTCTGAAATGTGAACAAGCTATTGAAATATCCTTGATAAGAAAGGTCAATCAACTTCATCTTTAGGAAATTCAAAACAAAAATTCATGAAATGATTATGAAAATGATGCACTGATTCATTAGGTGATTCTTCGCAATTGCAAAATTTTATTCCCAAACATTTACAATCATACATATCAAAACCGTGAAACGATTTTGTAACAATGTATTTGAAAGACTGTATGGAGGCATCATGAAATGTGTGACACCATTCCCTTACACACCCTTCAAACATGAGAATGAGCAACCTACAACCAGCATCCTCATAGTGAATGTTATGTTCTGTGCAGAATTTAAGAAAATGAGCAGTATGCTTAAATAATGTTGTTTCACCCTTGCAATTGAATTTTAGAGTTGACAAGTCATTTATGATACTCCTTGACACTTGCATAATTACGTTTCTAGCAAATCATGGCGGGGTTATGATTGTGGAAGAATTCATTAAATGAGTGCAAAAATTCAAAAAAGACATCAAGGGCTCAGCTTGTCATCTTTCCCTCCTTCTATCACCAGAAATTTTGATGTTGCTAGACTCGCCAACATTTAGGGGATCTCCTCGATACGAATTCCCAACTAAACCATTTGGAGTAGGATTCCCTGCAGTGGGTGGTAATGTTATGCATTGACTACGAAAACCTCTAGAGTGAAGTACGGTAAATTTGGGTGAGAGCAAGTGTGTGACCCTGTGGAAAATCAAGTGCAATGCATAAATGTTCCAACACATGAAGGGAAAAGGATTTGTGCCCCTTGTAAGCCTCTAATAGTACGTAGCTTGAAAGAGACACATGAGCATAATAGCATCACAAGCTAAGATGTAGAATAGTCCACAACTTAAAGTGATGAATTAACACAAAAACACACATTCAACAAGATTCATACAAATGCAAAAGAAATAGTTCATAAGAATAAGCATAAGTAAATAACATACATTGCAAATACAACAAGAACATTCATAATATATTCACAACATATCCATGAAATTTTATCCAGTCTAATTTTATTATAAGTGAAATTTCCGTTCATACATACACCATTGACAGACCACTAGCCCCAATAGTGGAACATTAAAGTCAAGAACATCTGCTCCTTCAAAGAAGTACACTCACTTTATGCTATGGTGAAGCCAAGGCTCTTCACAATACTCCCAAACACCTTCTAAGCCTAAGCCTAGCCAAAATATTGGCTACCAAAAATTCCTTTACAAGAGTTATGAGATTTTATTTATTACAAGAGGGGGTGACTCTTCAAATATTCTTTGTGACCTTTGGAATACCCTCATGAATCTTCAAATTATTTATAAAATGACTCATTACATTACATCATGACTCTTCATATTCCAATATTGACACTTGGAATTTAAATTACAACATAATTACAAATAATATTACAATTTACACTTGTACCCATATAAGAAAAAATTGGGCAGACACAACTTGACAACCTAACAAGACAAAACACTATGGTGCTTGAGTTTGGGGAAACTCTAGATCAACAATTTTCACTTAATGCTTCTCAGTCACATATTGGTGCCAAGGTTGGTACTGTGGGATGACATCCCCAAAATTATTGATGGTTTCTAGCTGGAAGTGGACTCTAGCCTCTGCTATGGGGTAAAATGCACAGTGTATGGAGATTGAAAACTACCCTCAAAGGCCTTCTTGGGACCTTTGACAAACTGTAAGATTATTTGCAGAAGCTACGAAGTTATACACTTGTTAATCTATCAAATATCAATTAACAAAGTACGGAAAGAGTATTACCTAAAGTCTCCTTCTAAATTTGTTTGGAGATCACAATGCAACCAAGAGGAATTCCCTCAAAGCTTTCTCCAAATCAATTCCTGCACAAAGGAAAGGAAAACACAATCACAACATACAATCTTGAAAACTAATATAAGAATGCACAATGAACATATATTTGTATATAGCTTAACTACTCATCTAAACAAGTATCGAAATGAACAACTCAATAAACAATGTTACTGACACTATGGAGTAGGGAACACAACTGAAGTTTTGTATTAATAATGGAAGAGTGATTACAACCATCCATTTTATCAGTCTTCCCTTGCCCATTCGTCTTCTCTCTCTCTCTCTCTCTCTCTCTCTCTCTTCTAGCTCACTTCTTCAAGTTTGAGTCAATGCTCAACATCTTAGTAGGCTATCCTTTCAAATTCTTTGACCTCTTTCACAATGGCCCTCTCACTGCTTATGTAGCAATCGAGTCAGGGTTGGTAAGATCCTCATAGAGTTCATTAGGGAAAAAGCAATGAACCTGCCTTGTTTTCCAACTCTTTCCGATTTTCCTTCTTTTTAAGATTGGAACTTCCCCAAATAGTTTGATTTTTGGGAATTTCCTTGCTTTTCTTGAGCAAATTTAGGGATAAATATCTAGATATTTGTGAGAAAATTCGTTGGTTTGACCCATTAAACTTCCCTTAGTTTCACTAACGTTGTCCCTGGTCTAACAACTTGAGTTAGCAGGGTCACTAACGCACCCTTAGGCTTGGTAACAAGCTTTATAAAGCAGGTTTATAGTGTGCAACCAAAGTTAGTGTGGAGTTAAGGCCTGCAATTGTGGTCTTTGCTTCAGTCATGCTGTCTTTCACCTCTGAGTTGACGAGGAGGTCATTTTGTTGTATAACAGATGCCCCCTAAAGTATGAGATCAGAGGCAGAAACGATGGCCAAAATACTTTACTGAAACTGTAATTTTCTATCAAAATTTGTAGAGAGAGAGAAGCTTCGGGCAGCAGCGAAAACTTGATACAACAAATATATATATATAATTGCCAAAATCATGTCCTGAGTCGGGCATTCCCATGCTCAGTAGCTATGTCAGAGTAGTCTTCTCCAAAGAGATATAACAAGGTTGGTCGCCAATAAGCACAAAGCGGATCCAGTGTCATAATAGAATCATCCTGAAACAGTTGTCTCCAAAAAACAATATCCACAGCTTGGGAGAGGAAATAAGGCTGAATGATGCAAGCCTCTACCTAACGTCTTGATTTCCACTTCATAGAACATCATAGATTGATACATGTGAAAAATATCTGCTAATGTTGAAAATACATGAAATAATCTGATTACCAGTCAATAATGGAGACCGTTAATAGATGCGAGGAAGGCCACTGATAATGGTGATGGTCTCCAAGATGCATAGTACAAACTAGCGAGTGTGAAAGATTTCTTTGTCATTGAAAACCCGTAGAATCGCTTAACCAAGAGCCAATAATGAGAACCCCTGATCAAGCACAAGGTAACCTACCACTAATGTCTGCAAGTAGCAAGGAACTGAATGTGTTTCTGGGTTACCTTCCTAGATATAGTGTTGAAGTCAGTAGGAAGAAACCTGTCAAAAGGTAGGCAATGATGTGTCCTACATCAATCAACATGAAACAGGACAGGAATGATTTTGTTTTCTGAGGAATCTTTTGAGTATTTGGGCCTAAACAACGGAGGGCATGATGAAAGGATATGTTTGATTGGTTGACGGAGGAAACAAATGGTTAACCCTTGAACAATAGAAGGCATGACAACGGTTTTAACCATATAGCACTAGACTCATGAACACTACAGAGTGTTAGGATACAAAGACGCAATTACATCAAGGTATATAGGCTAAAACTCATAGAATGGTAGGGTTCCTATTGAGAGGCCATCAAAAGGAAGGTTTATCTGAGGGAGTGCCATGTTCAAGCAAACGACTGCTGCCAAACCATGCTTGCTAATAAGGAATACAGTTGTATTGTCCACTTTTCCCGTCTGATTAATTTAATGAGTCTAGACAGGTAAACTCATCGATCTTTTCATGTTTAAAGAGTCTGAAAAGGATCACAAAAATAATGAATCTTTGCCCTATCTGATTAGTTTAATGAGTCCAGATGGGAAAACTCGTCAATTTTTTCATGTTTTAAGAGTCTGAAAGGTATCGTAAAAGAACGACTCTATGTCTTGTCTATGTAATTTAAAGAGTCTAGACTAGACAACTCAATGGTCTTTTCATATTTAGAGAGTCTAAAAAGATCGTAAAGTGCAACTCCATGGTGGTCCCTTTGTCATAGTTGTTAGCCGGGTGTGACAAAAGGTTAATAGTACAACCAGATCAGTCACTTTTCTGTTAATTAATCCATTGAACCCGAATAAAGAGAAACCTTTTCTCAATAGATGTCAACCTCATTTTGTTATGAGTACGAGGCAATGGACTAAACTCATTTTTCGTTGTGAATTTTTAATGAGTCACATGACAACAAACTCAATACCTTCATCAAAATGTTTAGTGAGTTAGATGAAGAGAATTCAGGGTATCATTTTCAGTTTAGTGAGCAAGAAAAAGAGGGAAAAGAATGGCTCATCCCTTCTTCATAGTTTTATGAGCTCGAAGGAGGGGAAAAACTTGGGGATTTCTCGATTTAAGAGCAAGAAACGGTCCCAAAAAAGAAAGTGCTCTTGCTACTGTCGTATATTTTTAACAAGCCCGGTAATAAAAACTTGGGATTTTCTGGTTTAACGAGCGAGAAAAGTACATAAACGAATGCTCGGGTCATCTTCATCAATTTTAACGAGTAGAAAGACTAAGATCAAGATTTTTTCAGTTTAAAGAGTGAGAAAAAAACGCCTTAAAGGAATTCTCCTTTGGTCTTTTTCAATTTATGAGATGGAAATAGATAAAAAAAGCGCTGCTTAGAGCATTTTTGTATGGATTTAACAAGCGCAACGATGAAAACTTGGAAATGTTTATATGTTTTAAAGAGCAATAAAATATCACAAAAAGTGCTCTAACCATCGTCGCATAGTTTTTAATGAACTCAACGATGAAAACTCGGAGATGTTTATATTTTTTAAAGAGCAATAAAATATCACAAAAATTGCTCTAACCATCATCGCATAGGTTTTAATGAGCTCAACGATGAAAACTCAGAGATGTTTATATTTTTTAAAGAGCAATAAAATATCACAAAAAGTGCTCTATTCTTTGTAGTAGTTTAACAATCTGTTGATGCCTCGAAAATCGCTGCAACAACATTGGGGGATAACCACCCAGTCCGAACCTTAGTACAACTCCTTTTCCGTTTGGGATGGTAGCTCCGACTGGATATAACGGGACCAGTTTCCTGATAATGAATAAAAGGGGTGGATGGGTGATGAGTTTTCTGTTCTAATGATAGGTGGGTAGCTTATTCTATCAACAAAAATTGGAAAACTAATACTAATCCCGGGAACAACTTATTCATTTGAAATGCAGCATTTAATAATCCTTATCTATTCACAGGCATATAGATGACTCTGTAAAATAAACATGGATATTCAATCATTTAAAGATTACTTCATCTAAATAGTTAAACAAAGCAATTAACACAAATTACTGCATTTACCATTTATATCATCGATACATATATGATTGAAAGAAAAGCATGCTATAAACAACCAATAGTGAGATGCATAAAGGATGTTGTTAAAACACATATATATATAAGCGATAATAGCAAAGAGCGATCAAATGACAATTCATATAACAAGAATGAGTCCAGACACAGATAATAGTACCATATGAGCTGCTAATCAATCTCGAATATCAATCGCTATTTGAAATTCTTCCTTCAACACAGAAATGCTTTCAAACAAAGACAGTAGTGCCCATTTGTATAAAAGCCTCCTTATCAAAATCAGAATGATTGGTCCAGTTTCATAAAAGAATATCCCTGAAGTACAATAGTGCAACTTCAGGGTTTAAGTCATATACAAAACTTTACGACCCTTTCTAAATGCATGAAAGGGTCTATAAATACTACTAAGCTAAAAAAATCTATGAAACAAAATCCTACTAAATTGGTATCAATTAATACTATCTATCTTCTTGGGGGCGATCTGGCAGTCGGCGATGTGAATCATGACTCAGGCTATTTTCCTTTAACCCTGAGCTGGCTTATCGCAAGCATTGGCTCCACTTCAGGTGGTCTGTTGAGGCGCAAGCTAAGTTGGGCAGCAAAGGTGGCATCCTGAATATCGGGTATGATATACCCGATAGCATCTGTAAGGCATTTGAGGGCGGCTCTCTGGCTGCGCAGCTTCACTAAAAAGAACCAATAAGCATCCCATGTCAAACTGTTGATTCCCGCAATTAACCTTCCATTTTTCTCCAGCTCTGGGTAGCATGAATGTTTCAACATCTTTGTTGCTGTTAATTGGCCTGGAGTACATTGAGAAATCATGTTAGACAAGTAAAGAGTATTATTTACCAATTCAACCAAATTACTAGTGGTTGCCTTGCATCTTAACATCGCTCTTTCTGCCTTCATTAACTGAGATTGCCATTCTGTGAATAATATTTCTTTGTGTGATTCCAGAATCCTTGGTAGGTTAGCTGCCTGTCCCTGATCGGAATCTTGCCATTCCAGAAAATTTGTCAATGTTTCTTCGGCTTGATCCAAATCTGTCCTTGCCTTTTCTAATTTTTCACTTATGGATGCCACTAAGTCGCACAATGGTTCTGCCTGGGTGATTTGTTGACACAAGAGCTTCATCTAATTTATCAATCCTTTGTTTAATTGAAATGCCTCTACTTTAAACTCATCTACCTGCAGGAGCTTTTTTGTTTGCTCAAGTTGAGCTGATAATTGAGAAATCTTCTCATCTTTGGATTTTAGCATTTCCTTAGTTTATGTTTTTAGTTGCGCCAATGCCTCCGATAGCTCCTTTTGCTTTTGGACTGCGCTATCATCAATCCTTTGTTTTTCTTCCTGCAATTGCTTAATCAGCTGATTGTTTATTTGTTGTTGTACTAGCAATTGTTGTTCTGCCTACTCTGCCTTCTGTTGCGCTTCCGATAATTGTGCCTGTAACGAAAAGATATCCTGATCTTTTGTCTTTAATAAACTGCTCACCTCTGATGCTTTATCTATTGTCGCCACCGAATAAGCTCCAGCATATTGCGATAGCTTTGTCAAGTCATCAGAGGGGTCAAATTCTTCTTTCCATACCACATTTCCCGTTACTGTTAGTTCTGGGAATAAAGAAGGTTGATCAGTTCTTCTCCTCTTCCTCTGTCGTTTCACTACAACTTTATGCTTTGGGTTATAGAAGACATCCAAGGGAGGAATCTCTTCAATCTACAAAATGATTTCGCCCGATGGATCCTTTAGGATTATTTCCGCTTCTTTTGATTTGGGTGGGTCGTTGGTTTCACCTGAAACCTGCTTTGAAGTCGCCTCCTGTGTGTTTCCCTCTTTTTAAATCTCGTCATCTTTAGAGCATTCTAGGTTTCCGATAATCGAATTAAATTGCTGCCATTCCTGGAGCAATTTCGGATCAATCTGTGTATCTTCATTTACTTTTAAACTGCTTTGTTCTTTCTCTTTCGCCTGGGTCTCTTCTTGTCTCTGCTCATGTACTTCCTCCTGTTGCTTTGATGTAATAGGAGGTTCTTTAACAAGTCGCTTCTCAGGTTCGCTTGATTCTGTTGTTGGAGTCGTTGCTAACAGGTCTAGAGGCAGAGTTTGCAACCTCTGCTCTCTAAGTCTGTTAAATTCAACTAGTCCCTCATCATTGTATTCAAGTATGGGGAGCGATTTAACTTGATACATCGACTCGGCCGATGCGAACAAGTCCTCAAATCTATCTTCTTTCTGCTTGAACTTGGTCAATTTTGCCTGGTTGAGTGCATTGTAGGCGACTTTGTTTGGATCAAATCGCCTGCTCGGTAGAGTTTCCAGGGTTAGCGAATTTATTTTCTCAGCTTCTTTCTCTGCATGTTTGAAATCATGTAGAGTGTAGATACCAATTCTCAAAGGAAAAGAGGGCCATACATGCTTCTTAGCTTTCTTCAGGGTTTGTGTAACCCCTTCGACGATGATCTAATATGCTATTTCTCTGGCCAATAGTTTATCAGGGATGTATAGAGAAAGAACGTGGGGCTTGGCTTGACTGCCAAAAACTCTGATATAGGTGAACTTTTCCTCCCCAAACCAACTCCCTATGGAAGTTAAATCCACCCCTGCTTGGTAGGAAATCTTAGGGGCAGGCTTATTGAAAATCGAATAATGAATGGGCAACATGAAACCGTTGCAAATTTGATACAAATGGTGTTTGTAGTTGGTCTTCCACAACTTTTGATGGTATATGTGGATGGGTGCGGGGTCTTGCGACGTCCACCTCCATCCGAGCACAGGAAATTCAGAATTGAAACACAAAACATCTAATACATAGGCACTGTAGTAAAATGGGGGAATGAACCTTTCAGTGACGCGGGACTTGAATCTGAAATCAAGAATTGCAGATGCTAACTTATCGGACAGTATATCTGCCCAATCCATTATTTCGCCACTACATGCCACCTCCATTAAGGGGACCATTTCTATGGTAAAATTGGCGGAATCATTTAATCCCCACAATCTACACATCATTATCCCAGCATAGCAATAAGGAGAGCATAGAGAATTGACCGAGTACTTACCCGAAGATTCGTGCTTGTGCTTCGCTGGATTTTGTCTCCAATCCCGAATGGGTTCGGATTCAGTCTCATTCTCAGCTCGGAATTTCTCCAGGAATGTCTTGTTATACTTCTTCTCTGCCTCTGGCAAATGATACATTTTCCTTAAATCCTCGGCTTGAAAGGAACCGAAAATTCTCCCATCTGTGGTGCTAGTAATCGGGATTTCCTGAATCGCCCATCTAACCACATCTATATATGGGAGGATTTTCTCTCGGGCTGCTATTCGATGAAGAAAAAAGTTGGCTAAATCGCTCAGATTAGCCTTGGATTTGCTAGTGCTGTCGGCTGAAACTTGTATTGTTGTCACCCTCAGCTCTTCGGCTTCAATCAGATTATATGTGCCTTGCCAAGTAGCTCTGGCAAGTCCTAGGCATGTAGTGTCCGATATGAGCCCTTTCTTTTTATTGCTTGGATCAACAACAGGTTGCCCTGTGGCCGGCGAAGTGGAAGCCATTGTGGTTTTCTTGGACTTCTTCCCCATTTTGGTTAAATCTTTTTCTGCGGAAGAATTCTGCACAGAGACGATAACGGGCGTAATACAGAAAATGATAGCATAAATCAAATAGACTGAGATATATATTGATAAATGCATGGCGAACGATTGACTTAAGGTGGCCTCGAATAAAATCTGTAAACAGATCGCAGGCTTACTTTTTCGTTAAATGGTCGTTAAGACCTGTCAATCCTATCAATGCCTGTCTATTCGATTAATGGCCGAATGATTTATTTGAAGCGTGCCTTGGGTATTTTGGCGATTGAGCGCAGATGAATGGCTCTTCGAAAGATAAGGCCTTAAATGCGAATAAATCGTATTAAACCCGCTTTTAAGATTTTCTTTGAAAACTGCGCTTTTGCCTTTATCGCAATCGGGCGTCGGGGGAAAATCATAAATCATTATATTGGTTCCATTTGGAATCCCCGATCGCCGATAGCGATATCACATCGCGTTGGGAGTAGCGAGTGGAATAGTTAAAAAGGCGTGCATAGTCGATTGCCGATTGCCGATAGCGATATCGCATCGCATCAGAGATTAAGGGGGCTTTAATTGCGCCAATTCGTTTATTGTCGATGCCCGATAGCGATTTCGCATCGGCAAAAACCAATATGTCCTCAAGTTGTGTTCCCTTTGTCATTGCGATATGCGATCTTGCGATCGCTTTATCGCAATGACAAAAGATTAATCATTTATACTAAGGCTTTTGATTGGTTTATTGAAAAGGCTTTTTGGTAATGTTTTATTTTATCTCTTCAGGCCTTTTTTAATAGAACTAGGTTGATACCAATTAAAACCAAAATTAAAAAAGGGACCCATTTCATATTATGGTTTTGGGATAACAATGATATGAAATGGGGGGTTTTTGTAGGGCACAACACATAGGAACTGCGCAAAATCCTAAAAAGATAAAATTATCAAAAACATTGCCTCTTGACCAGAAGCTTAAATATATTGAATTGTTCAAGGAATTTCAGGACGTTTTTGCATGGAGCTATGAAGATCTCAAATCTTATGATACTTCTATGATTCAACATACAATACCCCTCAAAGAAAATCAAAAGCCTTTTAAACAGAAACTCAAAAGGGTCAACCCTGTACTCCTCCCTCTAATTGAAAAAGAAGTCAAGAGAATGTCTGACGCTGGGATAATTGCACCCATTAGATTTTCAGAATGGGTCTCTAATTTAGTGCCCACTAAGAAGAAAACAGGAGAAATTAAACTATGTGTTGATTTGAGGAATTTAAATAAATTCTCTTTAAAAGACCACTACCCCTTACCTAAGATGGACCACATTTTACAAAGGGTAGTAAGTGCTTCTAGAATTTCATTGTTTGATGGATTTTCAGGCTTCAACCAGATTCTAGTTCACCCTGATGACCAAGATAAGACTTCTTTTATGACACCTTGAGGAACTTTCAAATATGTGAAAATTCCATTTGGACTCAAGAATGTAGGGGAAACCTTCCAACGTGCAATGGACATAGCTTTTGCTAAATAAATTCATGATTTCTTGGTCATATACCTAGAGATATCACTGCATTTTCCAAATTAGATCAGCGACACCTAGATCATTTGAGACAAGTGTTTTTAATCTGCAGAAAATATTGTATATCACTAAATCCAAAGAAGTCATTATTTGGCCTAGAAGAAGGCAAACTGTTAGGTCACATAATCTCAAAAGATGGCATAAGAATTGACCCTTACATAATACAAGCTATCCTACAAGTACCTCACCCTAGAAATATCAAAGAACTTCAAGCTTTCCTAGGGAAAATCAACTTTTTAAAAAGATTCATACCTAATCTGGCTGAATTAATCAGACTGCTCAACAACATGTTAAAAAAGGACTCCAAGGTAAAATGGACAGTAGAAGCCAAACAAGCATTTGAAGAAATCAAGATGGCTTTGACTAGAACACCAATCCTTACAAACCCAAAATTTGACAGGGATTTCATAATATTTTCATTTGCATCATAACACACTATTGTTGTTGTTTTGCTACATAAAGATGATCAAGGATGTGAAAAACCCATAGCCTTCTTTAACAAAGCACTGAGGGATGCACCTCTAAAATATCAAATCATGGAAAAACAGGCTTATGCACTTGTAAAAGCCATTAGGGACTTCAGAGTTTATATCTTATACTCTCATGTAATAGCTTATGTGCCAAATACTGTTGTTAAAGATATCCTAACTCAGAAAGGAATTGAAGGCAAACGTGGGAAGTGGATAGGTAACATTTTGGAATATTACATTAAAATTAAACCAACAAAGCTGATAAAAGGATAAGGATTGGCTAAACTCATGAGTGAAACCAATTTCCAAGCCCTAGATATTAATGAACTGGATAATGAATAGGAGATTGTGACTCCACAGATCAATCAAGCCTTTTTACAATCACCATGGTATGCTGATATAATTTATGTATTGCTAAACTTGCAGGCTCCTCCAGGGTTATCCAGAACTAAGAAAAGCTTTCTGAAAATGAAAGCTTCAAAATTTGTGTTTTAGATGATGCTTTATTTTGGAAAAATCATGAAGGAATTTCACTGAATTGCTTAACAAAGGATGAAACTGACAAAGTGCTAAAAGAATTTTATGCAGGGGACTATGGTGGACATTTGTACTGGAAATCAATTGCTGATAAAATCCTAAGGGCTGGATTTTATTGGCCCACCCTATTTGCTGATGTGAAAAAATTTGTTACTTCTTGCCATAAATGTCAAATTTTTTAAGGCAAGAGGAAGCTTTTGCCTCTACCCCTTAAGCCAGTTTCCACTAAAAGGCCATTTCAACAATGGGGTTTAGACTTCATTGGTAAAATCCATCCTCCCTCTTCTGGCCAACATGTTGGCATTATGTTTCTGGTATGGTTATATGTTGCAGATGTTGTACTTGATGGCAACACCCATGGCATGGCTCTCAATATGATGAGAATTAAGAAGTACGCAGGAGAAAAGTTCACGGAAATTTATGCAAAGAAAAGTTTATAAAAGTTTATTTCATGTGGAGAAAAATTCACGGAATTTTATGCAGAGAAAAGTTTATTTCATGTGGGAAAACTTACCTTTGGTCCATGGTAGTTAGTCCTTGGAATTTGAACCTATGGTTTTTGGACCATGGCATCTCGACAGACGTGTTGATCCCTAGTATTGAGTTGATGGTATTGGTTTGTTATGGTTTTGGCCCGTGGTATTGGTCCATGATTTGAGGAAGAGCTTGCCTATATAAAGCAAAGGAGATCATTTGGCTTGGTATGCTTTTGGGTTGAATATCTTAAGATCTGAAATATTGGGTTATTGTTTCAAAAGCTCGATCTATATGAAAGTGAAGTGGAAAGTGAATCTGTGAAGGGTGATCTCTCGAGCGCTGCAGCTGCGGAAGTGCAGAGGCACCGCAGGAGACGCCACAGGAGGCGCCGCAGGAGACGCCGCAGAAGGCGCCACAGGAGACGCCACAGAAGGCGCCGCATGAGATAGCACAGAAGGCACCGCAGGAGACGCCACAGGAAGCGCCGCAGGAGACGCCACAAGAGGCGCCACAGGAGACGCCACAGGAGGCGCCGCAGGAGACACCATAGGTGCATCATCTTATTGTTGAGACTCTTCTGATTGTTGGTTGTACGCATGATTCATCTGGGGTATATACGTACATGTGCTGGGTTGCGGCACAAGTTCAGGGGGAGAATATAATGCATTGTTGGCATTATGGAGGATGTACAAAAGGAGATCATGGGAGCTGGTCTAAATATAGCTGCAATATGTCTCTATCTCTTTCTTGGTCATTCATGGTGTTTGGTGGTTAATGGTTCTTCTTTGTAGATCTGGCTCATATTCAGGGGGAGCATGTTCTTAGGGGGAGCATAACCCTTTGCCCTTGATGTCAAAGGGGGAGAATGTCGCTGAAGTTTTTGAGGTTGCCATCAAGTCCAAAGGGGGAGGTTGTTGGCATTATGTTTCTGGTGAGGTTATATGTTACAGATGTTGTACTTGATGGCAACACCCATGGCAAGGTTCTCAATATGATGAAAACTAAGAAGTACGCAGGAGAACAGTTAAGAAGATGCGTACCCGCAGGTACGCCGTGTAGGGACCGCGTCTAGACACGCAGGTCAGCCGTTCAGGAGGTACGTACCCCTAGTGCACTCATTTCAAGGCAGAGAAAAGCACACGTGGGGTTTCTTATGTATTTAGCCGACGGTATTTGTGTTATTATGGTTTTGGCTCGTGGTATTGATCCTGATTTGAGGAAGAAGCTTGCCTATATAAAGAAAAGGAGATCATTTGGCTTGAGTATGCTTTTGGGTTGAATATCTTAAGATCTGAAATATTTGGGTTATTGTTTCAAAAAACTTGATCTATATGAAAGTGAAGTGGAAAGCGAATCTGTGAAGGGTGATCTCTCGAGTGCTTGATCAGATCTGGGTATCCGTCTAACTATAGCACACTAGTGATCTGCAAATTTGGCCCTAATCTGATGTACGCAGGTGTTTAATGGTGCCTCTGCGTAGGTACGTCGAGCAGAAGAAGGGTGACTACGTGGGTACGCAGAGCAGAAACAGGCGAACTGCGTGGGTGCGCAGAGCAGCAGTGGTTCAGGTGCGTACGCACAGTAAATGTACGCGGCGTGATAGTCTTTTTGGGTGCGTGCCTACTGTGACAGTATGCGACGCGATAGTGCATTTGGGTGCGTACTGTACGCAGCGCAGTAGAAGAAGCAGTGCGTGGTCACGCAGTGCAGCAGAAGGAACTCTGCGGGTATACGCAGAGAAGCAGAGGGTGAAGTGCATAGCGATGCAGGCCGAAGAAAGGAAAGTTGCGTATCTGTCTCATGACTATCTGTTGACTGAATTTTTCTATTGATAAGGTGTTCTGGGTTTAGTTCTGTGTTGTTGATCTGGTTACTACTGTTGACTGTGAAATATACATGTACTTGATGATCATTTGATGTATATGGATCCAGTTTGAAAATTTATGAAAAGTGATCCTTGAAAAGAAGTAGGGGGTTGTAGCTCCCTTCCAGGAGAGACTGGAAAACGAGAGAGAGTTGTAGCTCTCTGCAGGTTGCAGCCTGCGTACTGGTAAAGGACTCCACCAGTACAAGACCATTGTAAAAGGAGTTTCTAATTTGAAAGAAGATAGAGACATATTGCAGCAGGTGGTTTTCACCCACATTGGGTTTCCACCTTATATCTGGTGTTCTTTGATGTGACTGTCTGTTTTTCTTGCTCATTATTTTATGGTACTGATATGCAAAAATAATTCAAAGTGTAAATAAGGAAGATTTGTTAAAAGAACTAGATAATACTGATTCACCCCCCCTCTTAGTATTATTTTCAACACCATTGTCCATCAATTCCACAATCCCTGTCATATATTTAGACAACACATTCACACAGGAAAATTCACACTTATTGAAGGTCTCATCCTTTTTTTGATCTCTATTTTAACTCAATAAAACCATGTTCACAACCTTTCCTTTTGTGTACCATCGACTCTCTACTACAAATAAGACAAGAAACAGCTAAAACATGAACCCTACAACTCATTAGTAAGAACAATGAATAATATGTATTCCATCAAACTCAAGCCATCATTCATTAGCCTCTATAATAAACATGTCAAAACAAAATATCTTGTACTATTATCTTGGCTTCCATATTAGATTTGCACCCATAGCACTATTATATTTAACTGGATGCAATAAATAAGTGTGAACTCTAGAATTCACACCAGAATCATATATAGCATGTCACAAATTGTTAATTTTAGGTATGTTCTATGCTTAGAGCAATTTATTTCAATTTTCACAGTTAGCTCCATATCTTTTCCAGATTAGCAATCACATCAGCATTAAAGTAAACTACAGATAGAACATAAACATAAATTGTGGAAGACAAGCCAAGACATGAGGACACAAGATGTGGCACTAGCCAGGGACAAACCCCAATGTGGGGAACCCTTGATTAGTTCTTCTTATATGTTCTTCAATAGTTCAGCAGAGAGAGAGAGTATGTTTACAACAGAAGTCAACACTTTGACTTATCTTAATAAGAGCATAGATCATCTCTAAGAAGATAATACATGAGATCATTTGAAGAAATGCTGCTTCAACTAATTCTCCAAGGTGACTCCTTCACCTATTGTTGTGCTTCATTTTGTCATCATGCTGGACCCATCATCACTATGCTACATCTCATCACACTTCATTAATCATGACTATACCCATCACTCTACTGCATTATGTGCCATTGTTGCACCATGTTTCCATCTTGGCCTATGTGTTGGCTGCACCTTGCTTGCTTGTTGTCCCTTTCTTGCTTATTGTCCCTAGCATGCTTGTTTTCATTAGCATGCTTGTTGTTGCATGTTAGCTGTAACATTGTATCCTTCGTGTATTTGTTGCTAAGTACCATACAACTATCCCAATGTTAGTTAGTTGTCCCTTGCATGTTGCTCTCCTTCGAAGACAGATGCTCCAGCTGTTTCAGCAGTTCTCGGCAGTTCTGGTATTTCCGAATGTTCCCAGCAGTTCCTGTTGTTCCCGACAATTTCGGCAGTCCCAGTAGTTTTGGTTGTTCCTGGAAATTATGGCAGTCTTGGAAATTCCATCTTTTCCAGTAGTTCCAGAAGTTCCGGCTTTTCTGGCAATTTCGACAATTCCGGCAATTCCAGCTTTTCTGGCAGTTTCAATAGTTTCGACAGTTCCAACTTTTCTGGATTTTCCATCTTTTCTAGCAATTTCAAATTTTCTGGCATTTCTAGCTTTTTTGGCTTTTCCAGCAGTTCCAACTTTTCTGACAGTTCCAGCTTTTCCAGCTTTTCTGGCAGTTCTGGCTTTTTTGACAGTTCCGGCTTTTCTAGCTTTTCCAACTTTTCCGACTTTTTCGGCATTTCCGGCTTTTCCAGCTTTTCCTAGTGAACCTCAGCTTCATCAGACAACTATCAATCCTCTCATACTATGCCTAGGGTGTTTTGCTTCAAGCCATAGAGGGCTTTCTTCCACTTGTATACATGAGATTCCTAATCACGAATCAAACTCCTTGGGTTGTTCCAAACCTATAGACCTATTGCATGAGGGGAATGGTCCCCTTATAAGGTTTTCCTTTGGTACATCTCAGAAATGTACCTTCATGATCTACTTGAATTCAAACATCCCTCTCACCATTTGACTCACATCAGGTAGGGCCCCATAGATAGATCTCCGATGTTATAGATGCGATATGTCAATTGACATGATCCCCAATGGACCATCCTGCAACTTGATACAAATTTCCAACCCTGAACCCATGAGAAAAAGATTCTTTGAAAATTATATTTTTTAACAGGTACCTTTCCATCGATGAATGCCACCGTGAAACCTTTGACTTCCATTTCCGAGATGGACACTAGGTTCTTCTTGCGATCAAGTACATAAAAGAGATTATGTAAATGAATCGAGTTACCCTTATTCAATTGAGAGTTAACATTCCCTACACCCTTTCTGGGATAGGTGGCATCGACTCCAAGTATAATCCCATGGTTTTTTCCATCTCTACCAAATTAGAGAGTGCACCCTTCTATCCGATGAAGTGCCTTGAAGCACTATAATCAATAAGCCATATTCCCAAAGAATCTAAAGGAGAGTGCCAATACAAGATAATGCTTGTTTATCTTATCAAAAACAACATTTGATTCTTCATACGTGGGGTTCCTTGATTTCTCTAAGGAGTCGATTGTTTCCTTGATGACTTGCATTACCTATCATTCCTCTAATCATTGAAGATGTCCCTGGAATGATTGTTATCATCATCAAGTGATGTGTCCCTACCTTAGACACTCCTTCGCATAATGGTTTAACTTATTACAACCAAGGCATCTGCCTTTCCTTCCACCCTTAGAACTGGGCTTCCCATTGAAGTGATATTTAGGTAGGCCATCAGAAACTTTTGCTGCACCATTGTGATAATATTCTCTGCTTCAAATTCACCCTTGGTGAATTTGAAGAGGGATGAGGAATCCATTGATCCTTTTTTCCTTTCCCAACTGTCTTCAGTGATTGCTCTTTCACTCTTGCTTGGGCATTGTCTTCACCTCCGCTCTGATACCATGTTAATTTTAGGTATGTTCTATGCTTAGAGAAATTTATTTCAGTTTTCATAGTTAGCTCCATATCTTTTCCAGATTAGCAATCACATCAGCATTAAATTAAACTGTAGATATAACATAAACATAAATCGCAGAAGACAAGCCAAGACAAGAGGACACAAGATGTGGCGCTAGCTAGAGACAAACCCCAATGTGGGGAAACCCTTGATCAATTCTTCTTATATGTTTTTCAATAGTTCAGCAGAGAGAGAGAGATAGTACGTTTACAACAAAAGTCAACACTTTGACTTTTCTTGATAAGAGCATAGATCATCTCTAAGAAGATGATACATGAGATCAATTGAAGACATGCTGCTTCAACTAATTCTCCAAGGTGACTCCTTCACCTACCATTGTGATGCATTTCATCATCATGTTGCACCTCACTGTGCTACATGATGTTGCACCCATCATCACTATGCTGCATCTCATCACACTTCATTAATCATAACTGTACCCATCATTCTACTGCATTATGTGCCATTGTTGCACCATGTTGCCATCCTGAACTATGTGTTGGTTTCACCTTGCTTGCTTGTTGTCCCTAGCATGCTTGTTGTCCTTAGCATGCTTGTTGTTGCATGCTAGTTGTCCCTTGCATGCTAGCTATAACATTGCATGCTTGGTGTATTTGCTGCTAAGTACCATACAACTGTCCCAATGTTAGTTAGTTGTCCCTTGCATACTGCTCTCCTTCAGAGATAGATGCTTCGGTTGTTTCAGTAGTTCCTGAAATTTCTGGCAATTTCAGTTGTTTCCAATAGTTCCAGTAGTTCTGGTTGTTCCCAGCAGTTCCGGCAGTCCCAATAGTTCCAGCTTTTTCGGCAGTTCCAACAGTTCCGGCTTTTTCAGAAATTTTGGCAGTTCCTGTAGTTTTAGCTTTTCTATCTTTTCCAGTAGTTCTGAAAGTTTCGATAGTTCCAGATTTTCCAGCTTTTCTGTCTTTTCTGGCAGTTTTGGCTTTTTCGGCATTTCCGGCTTTTCTAGCTTTTCTGGTAGTTCCGACTTTTTCGATAGTTCTGGCTTTTCTGGCTTTTCCAGAATTTCTGTCTTTTCTGACATTTCTAGCTTTTCCAACTTTTCCAGCTTTTCTGGCAATTCCAACTTTCTGGCTTTTCCGGTAGTTCTGACTTTTCCAGCAATTACGACAATTCTAGCTTTTTTGGCAGTTCTAGATTTTTCGGCAATTCTCGATTTTTCGGCAGTTCTGGCTTTTCTGGCTTTTCCAGTAGTTCCGGGAATTCTGACTTTTCTGCCTTTTCCAATAGTTCCAGAAGTTCCGACTTTTCCGGCTTTTCCGGCACTTCTGGATTTTCTGGCATTTTCGGCTTTTCTGGCATTTCCAGCAGTTTCAGTTTTTCTGGAAATTCCAGCTTTTCCAGCTTTTCCGACTTTTCCAGTTGTTCCAGCAATTCCAACTTTTCCAACAGTTCTGGCTTTTCCAGTAGTTCCGTCTTTTCTGATAATTCCAGCTTTCTGCCCTCTGGATCAGGGCAACGTTATTCTTTAGGATCTCTCCTCCTACTAAAACCCAAAGACAAGTAGAGAGAGGAAGAGATCCAAAGTGTGTTGAAATGACTTGAAGGCCACCTCTATTTATACTAAAATGTTGAGCACATGTTGGGTTTATTTGGTTGCTGGCTGACCTTGACGAATTGTCTTTTAATGCAAATAAATTCATAACTCCATGAATACTTATCAGAATCGAATGATCTTTAGATCAATCCTACACCTCTCGATGAGAGGGATCCAAGAAAAATATCAGCTGCCATATATAAGATGACCCACATGAAGTTTGGCCCTAGTTTCCAATTTTAACACATATCTATAAACATTCCATCATATAAGCACAATGTGATTGATGAGCCTCAGTATTGCAACAAGAATGTTGCAACTCCCAAGGCTACCATCTTGAATTATCAACCTGAGGTTCGTATGAACTTAAGAGGTGTTGCCAGTATATGTGTAACATAAAATGTGTCATTATTTCACTGATCTATTATAATGGAGTGAATTTCATGAAATCTAACCTAAACTAATTTTATAAATGGAAATGCTACTTGCTCAAATGTAAACACTAATCATAATTGGAGAAATGGAAATAAAACACTAGCCTAATTACAGGATGTGAAAGCTGCATTGAAAAGGGAACCTAGTCTTAACTTAAGAATAAAGAAAGTAAATTAATCTAACATGCATGAAAGAAATAGAATGTATTCAATCACTCCATTCCAAATAGGTTATATCCATTGACATAGTTCATTATATACTTCATGTGGAAATCAAGGAAATCATTATTATGCTATCCAATTCATAAATATGTCCTAACCCAAATTATTGAGATGTGTTGCAGAGTTAAAGAGGAAAATAATAAGATGCATTTGGTCTTCCCCAATCATGGATTTAGATCATAGGGGTCATTATTCATCTATACTAAGTCAAAATTGCAGTGGGGATCAAAACTGGTGAAGGAAAGTGATGCTACAGGTTTGCTACAGGTGATTGCTAAGGAGGCCTGTAATGCTATAAGAGCAAGAATATTGTTAAATGCCTAAGAAAATAAAATTAAAATGGGATGGAAATTATTAATTAGGATGTATTAGATCTCCATTACAAGGTGAATCACTCCAAAATACCCCTATTAACACGTGTTAAAAAATAGCAGAAAATTACTACTCAAAAACTGGAAATTCAAGAACTAGTGAGCTAGTTAACCTATCAAATGCCTAAACTAATAAAGTGAAAATAAAATGGGTTAAATTTGGTTATTAAATTGAATGCTTTTATGACTTAATCCTAGTGGAATAAACTCAAATGAAACTCATTAACATGTTCTAAAAGATAACATAAAATTACTACTATTTTGCTACAAGGGACTTCCAAAAATTCTAGATTAGTGAACTAGTAAACCAATCCAAGTAGCTCAATGATGAAGATGAATTTTCAAATTTATTCTAAGGATGCATCATATTTTGACTCTGTAAATAAATTTTTAAATAACTTACTTCAATCATTTAACACAATCCTACAACAAAAGAAGCATCAATACTAAATGCATAAATAGGAAAAACAAGACTAAGAGATGCATGTGAATAAGAAGTGAAAAGAAGAAAAAGAAATTATACAAATGGCTTTGAGGCTCCTGTGATGTCCAAGCCCTAGGATACTCAGAATCCTATGAATGATACCAAGCTTTAAAAGCTAAAAATGGAACCAAAATTCATTATTTGAATCAATCCAAGTACATCCCTCCTAGAAACGAAAGTGGAGCTGCAAAACTACAAGTTTTATCCACAAGAAGACTAAGAAATACCTCCCTCTAGAGGAAAATTCGAATTTTTACTTATACAAAATGATGGGGAAACATTTTCCTTAAAAGGAGGAAACATTCCCCTCCAAAATCCCTCAAATAGTGGAACACAAGGAACACATTCCTAGATTTTCTCAATCACTGGAGCTCTAGGATTTGTCACTAATTTCATGATTTTTTTTCATTTATTATAAAACCTTGATCCTCCTGTAGTAAGGAGCAATTCCCTAGATTATCTCCTCCACCAAATCTTCAGAATCTGCCCAATATTCTCACAATATTCTTCAAAAAATAAATAATATTAGCCACATAATATGCAATCATCTCTAAACCTTCCCAAGAACATATTAAAGCAAAAAAAAAATATTAAGTGTAGAAGTAAAGGATTAATATAGCCTTCAAGTGACTAAGAAAGGTTATATGGGCCTTAATTTGTATCTAATTTAAAAGCTCGTCAGTGATTACAAGTTATTATATGCACCACAAAAAGTATCATCGTAGCACACACAATTGTTTTCACTAATGCACATATTGATAATACTGATAACCTTTATCTTTGACCACCAACATCCAATTGGGCCAAGAAATTCACATCACAAGATCAACAACCACTTACATGACTGATGAGTTCACACTCGCTTCATTATGGCAACAAAAACACACTTATTAACTCTGGAAATTGATTTAACCATCCACTATGCGTCTATGTACAATCTTGTGCAGTTCACTTTCACATAAACTATCATTGACAAATTAAGACTATAATAATGCTAGGAATCAGCCTTCTTGCTACCATCTTGCATCCACTTCAGATCTCATCAAACCTTCATCGCATTGGCTCCATGCATACACCAAATTTCCTATGCCAGGACATAATCAAAAGAAAAAGGAAAAAAAACCAATTGCAGACTTGTTCATATCACTCTCTAGAGATCACACTTCATACTGTACTTCATATCACACTCTCAGTATCTTGGTGGCCCACATTTCCAACAGTAATCGATTACTCAAATATGATTTTGGATAATCATTTATAGGCTTATGGATGAGATTTACCATGGGAACAATTAGCTATAAGCTTTGATTGATTTTCCAAACCACCCTTTAGACCAAATTAATTTTTGACTAGATTAATGATAAAATAACATTTAATTATAACACTCACTTCATTGATCATAACCACAAATAATCGATGTCGAATTCATTTACCTCCTCCACACATTTTGGATCGGCACATGTGACTAATGTATTCTTAACACAATGATTTATTAAAACATCGAAGAGCTTGGACCATATTTAATTTGACATTTAAAAATAATCTCCAGTGCACTTTCTCTTTACTAGATTAGTGCATTCATTACATTCCACATTCAGATCAGTCCATTAGAATTTTCATAGATCCATGATAACCATGCATTGACATGTTCCAACATTTGTGAATTAGCATAGTATGGAATTTTGGTAGTACTAAAGTATGAAATTTGGGTATTACCAAATTATGAAATTATGATAGTACTGGAGTATGAATTCTGGTAGCATAGTCCTATAATGCCCAAAACTCTACCACTTGTCTTCAAATCTTCTTGAATGCTTCTCCAAGACTTGTACAAGCCTCAACAACCTTTACAACAACCTTATCATCATGCACAAGTTCATCAAGATATTGACATCAATGCCAACCTGACTGGCACCATGTTGTTAGCATTCTCCCCCTTTGGTATTGATGTCAACCAATCGCCATAAACACCAAATTGGTATTCTTTTATACAAGTTGACTAATCTTAATTCTTTGCTAGTGATTTTGTCACTCTCCCCCTTTGACATTAATGGGAAAGGGTGATCCAATTTCTAGTGAAACATCATGCTTCAACACTTCAAGCCTCTAGTCAACACTGTTCATTTCTTCTTTGTCACTTTGTTGATCATGCTCCCCATAAACTTGTAAAAGCACTGCAAATATCTCAAAATTGTTGCAGATAACAATTTTTATAAATGATAGAATAAAAGTACATGGTTGTTACATCATTTCACTCACAATGTTACAAGGAAAAAATTGATTGACTCTTTTCCATGCATGCCTACATAAAGTGTTGTTCATCCAATGGATCAATGACTTCATGATGACCCATGACTAAAGATGCATAATGTGATACATGGTTGTAGCAAGCACATATGACTGATATAAAAATATCTTGTAAGAATTACTATCATCATGACTCACTCTCTCTACCACAACTACAACATGACATCCATTAGTCCACATGAGACTCCAACATTTCTCCTAGATGCCAAGACCACTCAACTAACAAAATAAATAATGATAATAACATGTTACAAGGATATAATATTGGATAGACATGTTTTTTACATGACTTAAATAAGATGATTTACTATAGTACATGTCATGAACAAATAATATTTAGTCAACATACCAAGATGCCAAGAGTAACAAACATCTTACTGAACCAAAACTCTCTCCAAATCATGGAACACCAATGCTACATGGTAGCTAAAGGTACGCAAGAATGTTTTACTAGGCTGAAACAAAATGACTCTCATACTACGACTTACCAAGTGGTGATCATGCAGGTTCAATCTTGAGACCCTAGTAGCATGCAAGGATCCCCTTGAGCTAATCATACCCCCAATTGACATCCTAATCCTAGATGCAGGATAATGTTTGAATAAGATATGAATCACAACATACTGCTACTAGTATAATTTTGATCTTCATTTTTCAAACTACCAACTATTTCCATATGGTCCCCCCAAGTCTATGCACCTCTCATCACTTTTTCAATCCTTTTTATAGGTATGCTTTAGGTAAAATAGATTGTATTGGGGACTGTCATCCCTTATTTTTTGGCCACTGTTCCTTCCTCCAAATTTTAATAGATTGCTTCTTTTCTTGGGCAATACCTTTTGTCTTTCTACTTTTCCTACTTTGAATTTGTTGTTCCTTCAGACTGTATCGCCTGAAAATTCTAGACTTCCTTCAATCTTTGGAAATGTACCCAAGGTTGTGACATAGATAACACCTCGTATGGAAAAAAATGAAAATCTTGTTTGTTACTCATGTCAGGTCTCAGTCTTGGATACCTTTTCTCTTTACTCCATTATCTAGATTTACAATTAGTGACCTTATGGCCAAATAGATTACAAGAAAAAGAATAACCATTAAAGAAACATGTAGACATAAACATTGCTCTTATCCCTTATCTTAGTTTATTCATTGCTTGTGTGTGGTTTGATCCATCCTGCTTTTGTTGAGTCTTATTGCTACTTATATTAAGTTGACATTTTGGATTTGTGCCTATGAGGTCTGAATATTTGTTGTTTTGATTCTAAGATGTATTATATCCAAGACTTGTCTTAATCAGAGGAGACCATTGATCATTAATAATCTTTTCCAATGATTCATATTCCTTTACCTATTTGAGATTCCAATCTAGATGATACTTTTATTTCTCATAATATTTCCTTAGGGTCACAATTTCTAATTGAAACTTCTTGATGTACCTTTATTTCTCTTGAAGCTACTTCATTAGACCTTCTTCTATTCTTTTAGCTTCCTATGGGTGAGATTTTAGTAGGGTTATTTCATCAACAATACTATTCTCTTCGATTTCATGGTATTTGTTTATATTTATGAGTCTGACAATTTCTTTCAATGCATTCACCAAATCATATGTTTCATAATTATCTGATTCACTGGCCAATTGATAATCAAGAGCCATGAGAATTTTTTAGTTAGAGTTAGATTCTTAGTCTTCATCTAGCTTATCATCAGATTTACCTTCACTATATTCATGAGAATAAAAGTGTTTCTTCCTAGATAAATTCATTTTGATGTTTTTCTTAGAGAGGTTCTTTCCCTTCTCTTCCTTATCAACATTATCTTTGTAAAGGAATTTAGCTGCAAAATGGCCTATCCTTCCATAATAAAAAAATATAAATGGAATATTACATCTATACTTTCTGGTTCCCTTCTATAACTTTCTAACAAAGTTCTCTTCCTCATTATCCGATATATATTTGGTGTTCTTTGATTCTTGTTTTTGTTTGTCTTTCCTTCTAGCCTTGAAAGCAACTTCTATGATTTCATATTGTTCTCCTTTTGTCTTCAATTCATAAGTTGTTAGTATTCCACAAAGTCTTTCCTCGGATAGTTTGCTCATGTCTTGCATTTCTTCAATTTTTGAAACTTTGGCATCGAAATTGGGTGTCAATGATCTTAGTATATTCTGAATAATTGCAGAACCTTCAAATTTGTCACCAAGATATTCATAGTATTTATTATTTCATTTACTTTGAGGAAAAATTTAGCAACACTTTAATCTTCATGCATCTTAAGAGTTTCATATTGAATTTTATATGATTCTAACTTAGCACATTTTACCTTTATATCCCATTCATAGTTATTTACCAATTTATCCCACATTTCTTTTGTGGTGTTCCACTGCAAGACCTCCTAGAATAGATTTGACTACTTTGGCATTGTTTTCGTATTGTTTCTTGTCTTCATCATTTGTTGGGATAGATCCAAGGTATTGGTACCCACTTTCTACTACTCCCAAAACATCAATTCCAAAATATTGCAAGTAATAACTCATTCTAATATTCTAAAATGTGAAATTTGTTCAATTGAATAGATGTCATTTGGTTGAGAAGACTTTTTTCTGACTTCTCATTTTGTTGGATCTTCCTTTTAGCAATCAAGTTATTTCTTAAAGGACATGTTCTAATACAAATTGTTAGAAATGTTGAAAGGGGGAGGGGGAGGGGATGAATTAGTGTTTCAGTTTGAATCAAGTTTTACTCATATTATACTTTTATTTTCAATGTTAATTGAACCATTGTTCAACTAGCGGTACATTAGTATAGTAGATGTAAGCATAAGCAATTAACTATCAGCAGCATAAAATTATAAAGGCCATGTGAACCATAAGAGTTCAACACATCAATAATTCAACATACACATCATCACACATAAGAACATCGAATATTAGGTGGAAAACCCAACTAGGAATGGCTTCTATCCATTTAGTGAAGAAGTATGTTGCCGTCAAAATCCATGTGTGTTGGCCTGAGGAACTGTGGTGAATTTCACCAATGAAATCTAAACCCCATTGTTGAAAAAGGAATTCTACTGAAATTGGTTTCAAAGGTAAATGTAGTAGCTTTCTTTTCCCTTCAAATATTTGGCATTGATGGAAGGAGGTGACCTTTTTGTGTACATCAGAGAATAGGGTTGGCCAATAAAAACCAGCTTTAAGGATTTTATTGGTTGTAGATTTCCAATATAGATGGCCACCATAGTCTCCCTGATGAAATTCCTCTAGGACCCTCTCTGATTCATCTTTCAACAAATGCTTTAGTAACATTCCTCCAGCATCTTTCCAATATAAATTAATGTGAATAATGCATAATTTCAAACATTTCATTTTAAGGAAACGTGCCTTGGTTTTAGTTGAAATCAGAGGAGCATATAAGTTCTATAAGACAGAAATTATGTCTACATACGATGGTGATGTGCTGAAAACTTCTGACATCGATGGAATCGCCTACTCTTCCTGTTCATCTAATTTTGCAATAAAATTTATGTCTAATACATTAAAATTGGACTTTGTCATGATTTTTGCTAACCCTTGACCCTTGATAACCTTTGTTGGTCGGATTCAATATTTTAATCCAGAATGATGGCAATCTATTTGCCCCTTCTGCCATATGGATCTCTTTGAGTGAGTATGTCCTTGACAACTGCACTAGGGACAAAAGAAATAATATGTGAGTGCAAAATATAAACTCTGAAATCTTTAATTTCCTTTACCAATGAAAATGCATGTTTTTCCATGATATATTATTTCAGCAATGCATCTCTAAATGCTCTACTGAAATAGGAAATTGGTTGTTCATGACCTTCAGCATTCTTCTACAACAACATAGCTTCTATTGTATGATCATATGCAAAAGAGAATATCAGGAAATCTTTTGTAAAATTAGGGCTTATTAAAATGGGTGCATTTTTTAAAGCTTTATTGACCTTAGTGAAAGAATCCTTTGCATCATTATGTCATTTAATTTCATTATCTTTCTTTAACATGTATTTTATTGCTTTTAGGATTTCAGCCAAATTTGGTATAAATATCTAAAGGAATTTTACCTTTCCAATAAAGGATTGGACCTCTTTCTTGTTCCCAGGGGGATCTATTTTCAATATTGCTTCCACTCTGCTAGGGTCGATTTTTGTACCATCCCTTGAAATGATGTGTCCTAGTAGTTTTCCCTCTTCTATGCCAAATAGTATTTTCTTAGGGTTAAGAGAGATACCAAATTTTCTACATTTTTTGAAAACTCTCTTTAAATGGAGAAAATGTTCCTCATCGGTCTTTGAGAAGATCCATTGCTCTTTCGAATGTAGCGCCAACATTCATTAGACCGAAAGGCATTTTCACATACATGAAAGTGCCCCAGGGTGTTGTAAACGTTATTTTCTCTTGGTCATCAGGATGTACTAGAACCTGGCTATAACTAGAAAATCCATCTAATAAATAAATTATTGTTGATCCAACTATCTTCTACAGGATGTGGTCCATTTTGGGCAAAGGATAGTTGTCTTTCAAACAAGCTTTATTGAGATTTCTAAAATCAACACATAGTCTAATCTCCCCAATCTTTTTCCTAGCAGGAACTAATTTTCATACCCATTTTTAAAACCATGGGGGTGAAATTATTTTGGGATCATACAGTTTCTTAACTTCTTTCTCAACTAGGGGCAAAAGTATTGGGTTGATCCTTCTGAGTTTCTATTTAAAAGATTTGTGGTCCTCTTTTATAGGAATTTTACGTTGTATAACATTGGTTCCATAGGACTTTAAATCCTCATAACTCCAGGAAAATATATCTATGAATTCTTTGAAAAGCTCTATATACTTCCTCTTTTCAACCGAAGGCAAAGATTTGGACAATTTAACTATTTTAGGGTTTTGTTTGGTTCCTATGTTACATTCTTCCACATCGGCTCCAATAGTTTCTATTTGATGTTTTTTAACCACATCATTAAAATCAAATAATTCTTCCAAGGGAACTAACCCTATAAGAAAAACATTATCCTTCAACTGCAAAATTTATGACTCTTCTTAATCTTTATCCAATTCATTCAATTATACTTTATTCATTATTTGATGTACATTATTATCTACATCATAATCTATGTCTATATTGGCACACTCGAATTCATCCATTGACTGCAAAAAAAAATTAATATGTTCATCATTACCAAAAAATTTCGAGTACCTGATGTTATATGGGATAGCTGGTGTATTTTTAACTTCAACTGTGTAATGGTGACTTGGGAGATAAGGCATTTTGCAAGTACTAGCTGAAGTAGCCATACCATCAGCTATGATATTTTGACCTCTTATAACTACATATAACTCATACTCAACAAAAAGTTCAAGGAAATATAGAACAACATTCCTATAAGCCCTTAACCTTGGATATTTAGCTGAATATTCCCCTTTGATTTGTTTAATTATGAGTTCATAATCTTCATGAACTGAAATTATTTTAGTGCCTTAATTTTTCAAAAGTTGCAATCCTAGGATTAAGGCTTCATACTCAATTATATTATTCATACATTGGAATTTTAGTCTATATGAATGTCCTTCGTATTTTATAGTTTTTGAATTGAAAACCCACACACCTGCTCCTGATCCTTCTTTGCTTATAGCCCCATCAAAATCCATGTTCTGTAAAGGCTCATTTTCATTATCTAGTTTTACAATCTTTGTTTTATTTTCTTCCATTTCACACAAATTGGTTTCTAGGTTAGGGAGTTTTCCTTCTATACCTCCAGCATTATACAAGATAAAAGATTCTAGGTCTGAATGGACTGAATACAAGGGACGGTTTTTTGGTCTATCCTGACTGCTAACCATGTATTTCATTAGGGTTTCTTTGTAAAGTCTCCTAGGCTGACCAAAACAGGTATGGTAGCATAACTCATATCCATTTGCAGGGTGCTTTGTAGCTTTGCCCCCCATGATCTAGAAAGGAGCATTCCATACTTTGGGGCTATGTCTGCCACTACAATATCCATGACTATGCTTCTAGAAATAATTTGAGCTAGGTTGACACAAAGGTGTTTAATGAGACCAAGGCACCTTACCTTGCTAGAATCAAAAGAATACAAATCTTTATATGGCCTAGTAATGTCAAGATTCAATTTATCCACTATGGCTCAAGGTATTAAATTGTGTGAGGCACTAGAGTTGAGCATGGAAATATGAAGAATGTGGTCAAGGATATTGAGACTAACATAGAAAGGGGGAATATTTCCATCTTGGGGTTTACCTTCTACCTCTAGACCAAACAGTAGTTTAGGCTTTTCATCAGCGAGGTTTACAATATCTGTTCCTTCTCCTACCTTTAAGGCTTTCATTACGTGTGTCCTATATGCATTCTTATTCATCGGTTCAGTGAGGGGGATTGAAATTTTAACTTTAGCTTATTCATTTTCTATGTTGAAAAAGGTTTGTGGCTTCTTTGTTTCCTTGAGGTTCTGATCCTGTTTTTTAAGGTTTTCTCTTTGAGTAACTTCTTTAGATTGACTAGAGGAAGTAACATTTTTAGTTTTACTAGAAGAAGGGATATTAGTATGAGTTTTCTTTGGTTGATTATTAGTAGTGTTTTTGGAAGGAGTATCAGATATTTTCTCAGGAGGAGCATCAACAGTTTTTCTACTCCTAAGGTTATATTTCCTATGCACTTCCATTATGGCATTCTGATATCCCTGTTTGTATTCTACAAACTCTAAAGGAATTTTTTCTGGTTGTGAAAGTAGAAATTGATCTTTCTCTTTTTTAGTCAAAAAGAGATGATCAATTTTTCTCTCCCCAAACAAATTGATTTGGTTTTCCCCTGAAAATTCTTCTATTTCCACTTCTTCTTTAGCATAGTTTTCCTAAAAAGGAGGCCTAAGTTGTTGATCATTAAGGCCCCTTTGTTCCCTTTGTTTTACCAGAGGCGGCTTTCTTCTGAAATTCTGATTTATGTTTTGAGAATTTGTTTGGTTATCCCTAGGAGGGGTTCTATCAGCCATTGTCATCCTCTCCATCATTTTTTCCATGGTTTTAACTAGATTGTCTATTTTTAAGTTTGATGAATAGGAGGAAGGTTTCTCCTTAATGGTAACCTTTCTTTCAGTTTTAAGCTTGGATTTTTTTGGCTAATAAATTGGCCTCTACCTTAACGGCGTTACTTTTCATTTCTTCAAGTGTGGTAGGGTCCCTTTCTCTTAATTGGAAGGCCATGCCAACATCAAATCCTTCAGGGAAATGAATAAGAACTAAACCTGGTGGGGGATTTATAGTAGCTGGAATAGCATTATAAAATCGATTAAATCTATCACAGTATTCTTCAATAGTTTCATGAGGCCCTCTTTTTAGATTTTTATATTCATTTAAAACTTGGAGGGGATTCTTTTAAGTTTCCCATCTCTTGAGGAAAGATTGATGAAAGGCAGCAAGATCATTAATGGTAGCTTCTGGTAAAGATTTAAACCATTTTCTTACCTCTCCATTAAGGTTTCGGGAAAATAACCTCATCTCCACATCATCTTCATCAACCTCCTAAAGGTCAAAGTAGTCATTCATTTTATCTATATGTTTTTGTGTAGAGAGGACCCCCGTGCCACCAAACTGAGGAATCCTACTTTGATAGTCTGGGGGTATGTTATGTAATTGGGCAAGTAAAACCAGGGGAGCATATCGGATTGCCATAACTGGTATATGGGGAGGAACAACAGATGAAACTATATGAGGTGTAGATGTGGGAGGGATTAAGACAATTTGTATTATACTTGGTGATATTAATGGAAGGGTAGTGGAAATTATTGAGGAGGTGGAACTAATGGAAACAGGATGTAAATATCGTGTGATGGAAGAAGAAATAGAGAATGATAGGGATGAAAGTTCAAATAATTTTTGGATGTAGGCTTTGTGGATAGCTTGATCTAGGTCTATCACTAGGTATTCTAATTTTTCAAACTAGTGGAGAGCTTGTTTGTCAAGATCCTGGTCTAGAGACTGATGTTCAGATATGTATGGCTTTAATACAAACTCATCAATGGAAGTTTCAAATGCAAAGCTTTCAGACTTGGTTGTAAACAGACTAAGTTCAAAGGGTAGATCAAATTGAATGTTGTGTATGGTAACAAAACACTCTGGAAAAGAATTGGCTCTTGGAAGAGGATTGTTACTCCTTGACTTTCAGCCAAGCTTTTATTCCTTATCAATTTCTCAAGATTATATAGGATATTGGGAGGATTCAGATCTAGATGAGAGTTGGTATGAATTATTTTAGGAGCCAAATCTATATAGTATTTAACACACAATTGCAGTATGTACAAAAATTACAACATCAAAGACATTAATTTCTGAAAAATAACTCTAAAATGTGTTGAAATAAGGTTTTTGAACTAGGGAAATGAAATTTCAAACAAAGATATGTTCTTCCCCACTATGGTCATGAGGATGTTATCATTCCGTAATTTTTGAGGTTGCAGAGTAAATCACAGAGGTAACCTTAGAACCACTCCGGAAACTGGGAATCCAACCCTTCTAGTTTCACAGAGGGATCGCTCTTTATGATTTAGCTTTGTTTTACTGATGATATTAGGATAGTTATCTTGTTCAAGTTTGTGTTTTTGTATTGTTGAGTTGAGATAGTGGAATTAGGCATTAGGAAATAGAGTCAAAGGATTATGTTGATCAAATATAGAGTTTACAGGCTAAACTTATAAGGCAAGGTAGGCAAGTTCATTGGATCCTTTAAAATTTATGGTGTGGAGGATAAGAAAAACATTTAGCAATGCAATTAAAAGAAGACCAATTAAGAATTTTGTTTTAAATTTTGAGTAGAAAACATAGAAATTATTCATAAGTCAGATACAGAGTGTACTTTTAAACAAATTATGTTCGTACTCTTCTTAGAATAATTTAGATTTCATAAACATATATCAAAAACAACAAAAAACATTTAACAGAGAAAGATGCACTTCACCAATGAAATTGACACAAGAATCTTGTAATGCTTGAGTTGTATTACTGAAATATGACCAAAGGTAGATCTGTGAGCTTCTTTACAATGTAAGTCCTGTTAGCTCTGCTACAAACTTCAGCATTTGGGGGATAAAATGAAAAATTGGCCGTGTTGTTCATGGTTAAAGAAAGCTTGCAATGGTCTTCTTTCCCCTCCTCCTTCAGTTTCCTCTCACTCTCTTAACCCTGTGTATCTCTGTTTTCTCCTAAACCTCTCCAGTCTCAATTTTTCCCTATTTCCCTGCATAATTACTATTACCCCACTGCCTCCATTTTTCCCTTGCGATGCGATCTGATCGTAATCGCACATTAACTCCGCTGCCTCTTTCCACCATGTGTCTTCCGTTGATACGATACTATGATGCGATCTGATCGCAATCGCAAATCGCATCCATATGTGTTGAGTTTGCACCTCCCTGTCATCCGCTGACGCGATATCGTGATCGCAATCTCAATTGTAGATTGCACATCGCCTGATCCAATGGTCCTCGCCATGAGTAACCTACGCAGCTAATCCCGTACCGTCAAATCTACTCCGCCGAGATCGGATGGCGTTCACACCTCCCACTGCCAAAACCTGCCCGCGCATTAACTTGTGATCACGGTAGTTTTCCGCCTATCCCATCATCCACGTGTCAACATCTTATTGTGATCTATCGACTCTATACATATACCACTCGCCTTCGATAAGCGGTGTGGGAAATATCGCTCACCAGTAAAACCGCCTGTCCCCTCTCGTTAACCCGCGTGTTCTTTCGACCCCCGATCACCGTCAGATCTGCCCGACCATGATTTGATGGCCCATGTCTGTCTGTTCATATCTCTCCCGATAGCTCCTATCTCCTTCGTCCATCTGCCAAATCTGATGGCTCATAATTATTTTGCTTTCATTCCCGCCCGATGCTCCATTCCAAGAGATCTTTGTATCCACATCCATAGCCATGCTGCACTCCCAAAGGAAGAAAGTGATCAACTACCCGGTACCCGATGCAGTTATTTCTCAACTACTACATTCAACAGAAAGGACAACCTCGAGAAGTTGCAAGCATTTATCAGTCATGGAATGTCTTTTATTTCATACTCCAGCTGCTGAGGAAGGACGACCAAGTACCAGAAAATGTCAAATGTATTTATTCAAGCAGCAAATTGTGGTAGAGATTTTTATCAGATAGTTAGTGTGGTTGGTGGTCCATTATGACCTCTCTACGCATAGGATAGCAAATATTTTTGTAATCAACCTCTATATATATCTAGAACTCAGAATGTAAAGGGGGATGGGTATTGTTTTGATGTAAGATTCCACTTCTGGAGACTATAACTACTGTGATACTTGCAGCATCTGGTCTTCAATTTCAGCTAATACAAGCTTTTTTTGTTGTTAATTACTCACTTTCCACTTCTTCTTTGTTCTAGGTTGTGCTTGTTATGCATTTATTCATGTGTTGTTGATGTTTAGCATTAGAGGGGTTGTCATCCCACCTCTTTGTTAGAATTTAGCATGTATCATTGAATTTGTATGCAGGTTTTTGTTGTTTTAATGCTAGAGAGATGTCATCCTGTTTGTGCATTAGGAAATAGATTTACAAACCTCTTGACTGGTTGCAGCTGGCCATCACAAGGTCCTGTGCATCTGCTAGTGTGATCAGTATTCTCCATCATCATATTTTCCTTAAACTATGAGTAATTGGTGGTCTAAAGCCTTGTAGTCTGGGGATGTTCACCCATGTCTGGGGTTAAGCATAGTAGAAGTGGTTATCTGGCTTGAATATGCAGCATTTCTTTCATTCATCCACCATTTTCCAACCTTTTTGTTGAGTTTGTAATGTTCATGAGCATCTCCAAGATACAACCTAGGAGAGTTTCTTGCGGTGATAACATTAATTGGTGTCGTTGCTGGGGAGAGGAGATTGAAGCTCAGCTTCCCTAGGAGAATGACACAATTCCATATTTTGATGATAGACAAAGTCTAGGCACATTTCTGGTTGTAATCATCTATCTGGCGACTCCATTGGAGGAAGACCAACCTTTGGCGACTCCACTTTGAAGTTTTGGCTCAGTTTGTGAGACACATTCGAAGAAATCCTCAGAAATCACTAGCTGACCAGTGCCTGATCCTGAGAAGATCATTAACCAGAAGAAAATTTCGTAGAAAGGAGCATCAGAACCAGGTAAGCCTTAGAAATCCCATGTATCTCTGTTAGTGAAAGTCACCTTCAGAGATTCATAAATATCCTTGTTATTCATTTCCCTTTCAGATCTCAGTCTGCAAAGCATCCCATGTTGTCCATCATATTCCTCTGCCTCTGTCATCCACTTCATTAATTCATATCACTCAACCCACCAATATTATTTCATATACATTAGTCATGGCAGGTCAGCAAGCTCTTACAAAGATAGAAAGAATAGTTGCTGCTAGGTATGGACCCCTGGTCTTGCCTATCCCTTTGAATGCCATGCCTGCAGGAGATTATCAAGAATTTATGCCTAAGTTTACTGGTGCAGAAGGAGTAACAGCTGAAGAGAATTTAGAGACCTTTTATGGCTATGCCGATAACCTATATATCAATGAAGAGGATGTCTGGATGAGGGTTTTTGTCCAAAGCCTAGATGGGGAAGCTAGAAAATGGTTCAAAGAATTACCCCCTAGGTCTATTGCAGACATTGAGGCTTTAGATTGTGTGTTCCTAAAGCATTAGGGGAATAATAAAGATCTGCTCTTTTATCATACTGAATTTGGGAACTTGCAGAGAGAAGATGGTGAGCTGCTATCTAATTTCAACATCAAATTTAATCATATGTACAGCAGAATGCCAGCTGAAGTAAGACCTACCCCTGCTTCTGCTATGCTCACTTATGCTAATGCTTTTGATTCTCAATTCTGCTTGTTGTTAAGAGAAAGGAGATCTGCTTCTTTGGCTGATATGCAATCTACAGCCTTTGAAGTATAAGCAAACATTATTGCTCCAAAGAGACTTGAAGGTGATGCCGAGAGAAGAAGTCAAGGAGGCGAATCCTCATCATCCTCAGAGCCTGAGATCGATGAACTAGCTAGGATGATAGAATTTTTGGCCTCTGAAGTTTCCAAATTAAAAGCTGAGCAGTATTCTGAAGAAGAAGGAGCTCCTTGTCCCTTTACTCTTTCAAAGGCAAATCCTTATAGAGGTGCACAGGAGCAGATGCACATTTTGTAGAGAATCAAAGATGTAAACGAAGATCAAAGGGTGAAAACCCTTTGTCAAAATATAGTCATGGAAGAAGAGCATCTTGAAGAAGATGAGAGGTCCATGGTTTGGAAGATAAGGGAAATGCCCCTTTCCTAACCAGAGCTGCTTTTGAAGAAGCAATACCCAGAGGCACTACTCGTGAGCTTGTTGTAGCTGCAGAACAACAAGCTAATCAGCAGCAGCAATTAGTAGAAGGCCCCTTCATCCTCCAAGAATTTTTGCTCCATGCTAGCACATCTTCACATGGATATGCATATCTACAAATTAGCCAGCCTACTATCATCCCTGGCCCAGTAATCAAGAAGGGAGAAGAAAGTTCCCCATCATCTTTTGTCCCTCTGTCTGCTCAAGTGACAATCCCTCATAGTTGCCCCTTAAACACTGAGGTAGAACAAAATTCAATGCTCAAGGCTGAAACTAATCATCTCAGTCTTGATATTCTAATGCATGCTCAGATGGCCTCCACACAGAATGAAAGGATAGCTTGCTTGATGACAGAGGAAGAGGAGGAATAGTTTTGGGAATCCTCCTTGGATGTGGACTGTTCTAAGAACAATAATGGAGCAGATGATGTCCCTGTGTCCCCTGCACAAGAAAACAATGGTTCATCATTCATATTGGTTGTGCAGACCACAGATGACACAGAAAGGTACACAACATCCATGATTATTTAGCAGGTGTACAAAGGCTCCCTTGAAGAACGTCCAAGGAGGAAAATACACAGAAGGGAGATGAAATTTGATTCATATCTACCTATCAAGCTCAAATGTCCTAAAATGTTTGAGGTAGAGGATCAAATAAATCCTATTTTGTAGCTCTGTGATGAAGGGGGCGAGAGCAGGAGAAACAATTTTGGTGGCCCAGCAAATGGGCAATTTTTGAAGTTTTAAGTTTTTCAAGCCTTAATGATTGTAAGCAGTTTCTTTTGCAGGATTTAGTGTAGACTTGGTTTGACTCCATGCCCAATGGATACTAGGCAAATGTTTTCTAAGCTGATTTTGTATGAAGGCATTGGTCTGCAGGTTCTTGAGACCTCACATGGAGGATCTCATCCCCAGAAGGAGCCAATGTTAGCTCTACTACAAACTTCAGCAGTTGGGGGATAAAATGACAACTTGGCTGTGTTGTTCATGGTTAAAGAAAGCTTGCAGTGGTCTTCCTTTCCCCTCCTCCTTCAATTTCCTCTCATTCTTTAACCCTCTGTATATTTGTTTTCTCCTAAACCTCTTTAGTCCCTATTTTTCCCTATTTCCCCGCTTAATTCTTGTTACCCTGCTGCCTCCATTTTTCCCTTTCGATGTGATCTGATCGCAATCACACATTAACCCCGTTGCCTCTTTCCACCCTGTGTCTTCCATTGCTGTGATACTGCGATGCGATCTGATCTGATCGCAAATCGCATCCATGTGTGTTAAGTTTGTGCCTCCTTATCATCCGCCGACGCGATATCGCGATCGCAATCTCAGTTGTCGATCGTACATCGCCTGATCCAATGGTCCTCGCCATGAGTAACCTGCACAGCTACTCCCACACCATCTGATCTACTCCACCGAGATCAAACAGCATTTGCACCTCCCGCCGCCAAAACCTGCCCGCGCATTAACTTGCAATCGCGGTAGTTTTCTTCCTATCCCATCATCCATGTGTCAACCTCTTATTGTGATCACCCGGCTCTGTACATATACCACTCCCCTCCGATAAGCAGTGCGGGAAATACCACTCGCTAGTAAAACCGCCTGTCCCCTCTCGTTAACGCCCTGTGTTCTTTCAACCCCCGATCGCCGTCGGATCTACCCGACCATGATCTGACGGCCCACGTCTGTCTATTCATATCTCTCCCGATAGCTCCTATCTTTGTCGTCCATCTACCAAATCTAACGGCTCATAATTATTTTTCTTTCATTCCCGCCCGATGCTCCATGCCAAGAGATCTCTATATCCATGTCCATAACCATGCTGCACTCCCGAAGGAAGAAAGTGATCAACTACCTGATACCTGGTGCAATTATTTCTCAACTACTGCATTCAACAGAAAGGACAACCTCGAGCAATTGCAAGCATTTATCAATCATGGAATGTCTTTTATTTCATACTCCAGCTACTCAGGAAGGACGATCAAGTACCAGAAAAGGTCAAATGTATTTATTCAAGCAACAAATTGTGATAGATATTTTTATCAGATAGTTAGTGTGGTTGGTGGTCCATTATGACCTCTCCATGTATAGGATAGCAAATATTTTTGTAATCAACCTCTATATATATCTAGAACTCTGAATGTAAAGGGGGATGGATATTGTTTTGATGTAAGATTCAACTTCTGGAGACTCTAACTACTGTGATATTTGCAGTGTTTGGTCTTCATTTTCAGCTAATACAAGCTTCTTTTGCTGTTAATTTCTCACTTTCCACTCCTTCTTTGTTCTAGGTTGTGCCTATTATGCATTTATTCATGTTTTGTTGATGTTTAGCATTAGAGGGGCTATCATCCCACCTCTGTGTTAGAATTTAGCATGTATCACTGAATTTGTATGCATGTTTTTGTTGTTTTAATGCCAGAGAGCTATCATCCTGTCTTTGCATTAGGAAATAGATTTAAAAACCTCTTAATTGGTTGCAGCTGGCCATCACAACGCCCTGTGCATCTTCTAGTGTGATCAGTATTCTCCATCATTACATTTTCCTTAAACTATGAGTAATTGGTGGTCTAAAGCCTTGTAGTCTGGGGGTGTTCACCCATGTCTGGGGTTAAATCTGGCTTGAATATGCAGCATTTCTTTCATTCATCCACCATTTTCCAACCTTTGCGTTGAGTTTGTAATGTTCCCAAGCATCTCCAAGTTACAACCTAGGAGAGTTTCTTGGGGTGATAACAAGTCATTTCTTCAAAACTAATCCCAACACCAATACTTTGATTTTTGAAGTATTTATACAAAAATATTTACAAAATATATTGATTCAAAAGATCAAGATGGGATCCTATTAATGTCTAAACTGATTACAAAATTAGATCAAAATAATAAGAATCTTCAAACTGTTGAATGTTGGCCATATTTTTTAGGAAGATTATTGGTGACTAGGCCTGAAAATCTGTTGCATTGTTTTCCTTGTTGTCTAATTACGAATTAATCCAGTAGTTCGCATAATTTCCCACACCTATATTCACTTGGGATTGAAAACTTAATCACCTTCCTGTAGCTTTCATCCACGTCTATGTATTTTTTAAAGGTTGGCTTGAAGACAAATAGGTGCCTAACCTCATGACTGATAAATAAATCAAAATATAATGCCTCAATGAATGCTTTACCTATGATATGCCCTTTGATCCCTGAAAACTTTGATTTATCTTGGGAAATCTTGATTAATCTATCCCCGTACTCTATTGGGCTCATGAGCTCATTTTATGTATTTGTCAAATTTGGCAAACTTTTCCTGTTCAGCACCTGCAACGTCTTGTGGAATCTGTCTATGCTGATTTCTAAATTCTAGCATTTTTGATCTACCTAATTCATAAGAGTCCTTTTGGTCTGCATCCTTTTCACCTCCAAGATGGTATGTTCTATCCCAAATTCCTAGCTCCTATAGTTCTTGTATGTTCTTGGAATTCAGAAAATTAATGAGGATTTTAGCTTCCCCGGGTTTCTTCCTACTCTTCCTGATTACTTCTTTGGTTTTCTACAATAACTCGTGTTGTTAAAAAATGATCTATATAGAAGGCCATATATTTGTGATGGCTTCACCAATTTAAGTCCATTTATGTTCTCTATCTTGGGACAGACTATGACCCATCACTGATTCACTATGTAACTGCTCAATTTTTAGATTTAACTGATGGGTTTTCTGTAACTCTGCCACATAAAAATTATCAATATTTAACTTATGTTCTGACAATGTCTTAGTTTGATCTTTTATCTTTGCAATTTCCTTCTCCTGGATAGTTGGATTGTCCATGGCTCTAACCAATTCACTTGTTGAATCTGTTATAGTTGTTGATGTAGATGCAGAAGCTCCTATAGATGTGGCCACTACAATTGGAATTGCAGTAAGAGGAACTATGGCCATCTGTTGCGCCTGCTCTTTTTCTTTGAGCATTTTCTCTAACTCTATTTCCATGTCCTTGATTTGGCTATTTAGCTCGATGACTATCCTGAACAGATCCTCTTTATGCTTCTGACTCTCTCCTATCTCCTTGGCACGTGGATCCTCGTAGTAGGCAACTTTAATTGTTTTCGAAGATGTTATATTAGCATCATTTTTCTTTAGAATTTATTCAGTTGCCTTGATATCTTTGGGATTATATCCCAACTTTATCACCAAGTCCTCCAGTTACTTGATTCTAATATCCTTGGCTAAGGATGAAATATATTCTAATTTGAGTTGGGATTGTACATTATTTAGTGATACTTGTAATCTAGAAGTAGGCACAATAGTGTTAGTGAGTTTGGAATACATCATCTCACTTGTATGTTTGTGCAGTTCCGTCTGGTCTATGGGATGAATATGTTGTGCATCAAAAGTGAACATAGATTCCTTGTAATCTACAGATGACCTAGGAGCTGGTACTTTGGCTTCGATAAATTCTATCTGCATTTTTCCCTTCTCTGAGTCGAATGTTGATAATAATATGTCCTGAGAGACAGTTCTCTCTTTATAGAACTGTGTATAAGTGGAGGCTTTTAGCATTTCATTCCTTTGCTTAATTTCCTTGTATGTGGAAAAAATGTTGGGCTTGATAGTGTCTTTAGCCAAATCGATTGTCTTTGGTGTCTCTGGAGGATCTCTGGAAGTAGATGAAGATGGTGATCTTGTGAAGATATCCTCATCTCTACTAGAGACATGAGGACCTATCTTTACAATAGTCTAATTTTCTTATGTGTCCTGCTGAAAAACATTTGCAGAGTTGGTTTTTTGCTTCTTAGTATAAACTAGGAAATCCTTTGCTCCTATTTCCATCACTGGGGAAGATTCTTCTTCTCTTGCTCTCTTCTCTTGTTTCTCTTTAGGTATGGGAATTTAAGTGTTTTTACTAAAGAGAACCTACTCCTTTGCCTCCCGCAGTGTGTTTTCCACCCATTGAGTCTGGTTCATGTACTCCTTGATTTCTAGTCGAGGAGTATGTGAATAAGGTGTGGTATTTTACTCCACCCTTAGCTTTGAGATCGAGCCAAAAAGGTCATAAGACCAAGTGAAACTCAATTTAAAATTCATTTGCTTCAGTAACAAATCAACTTCCTTACTAGCTGATCTGGTATTGCAGACAAAAGGTCCCACTTTAGCTTTAATTTTGAATTGGGCCTTCTTCCTGGCTGCCACAAAATGTAGTTCATCCATCTGAATCATCTGTTGAATGTACTCTAATGAGAAAAGTCTCATAGGCACAAATTTGGGCAGTTTGTAAGGTGGAAGTTGACACCCATATATCTGAATTTTTGTGTATGTCTGGTAAAGATACCAGTCCCATGTCTTTACTTGATCATTGAGATGTAGAATCTTCTTAATATATTCACCTATCCTAGGCTCCACATCACTATGTAGGAGACATACCACTGTATATAAGAACTGGTCCACAAAGTTTGTGGAAGAGAATTTTGAGTAATTCCTTCTCACTAAGGATGTCCATTGTATCATAGACTGAGCATTACCCTGCTCATCCATCTTCTGCAAGGTGAAAGGGAATCTATCTTCTTGTTGATGAATAAACATGTACACTAAAATAGAGGAGTATTTGAAAGCTCCCTCTATGGAAAATATAACAAACTGATTATGCATAGCCTCTGCAATAAATTGACTGTAATTAAAAATAATTAGTTTCTCACTAGTGGTGAAAATTGACAGGAAGCCAAATATGGCCTCATCAACCCACTGGTGAGAATGATAACTAAGAATATAGGAGATGACGGAAATAATCTTCTTTGTTCCCTCAGGGAACATG
This sequence comes from Pinus taeda, assembly GCA_000404065.3. Classification (NCBI taxonomy): domain Eukaryota; kingdom Viridiplantae; phylum Streptophyta; class Pinopsida; order Pinales; family Pinaceae; genus Pinus; species Pinus taeda. Next base: position 197,300 of record APFE031065625.1, read on the forward strand.
GAAGATGAATATGGAGGATTGGTTTTCGGTAATCGGGCATCTTCAAGCATAAAAATTTCAAAGATCTTGGCTCTCTGGAGAAAAGTTAAATTCTTGTAGAGCTCTATGAGAGAGTCTACTGACAATGGCTTAGCTGACTCTAGGATAGTTTCAAGTAGCATTTGAGTGGTGGATTTAGTTGTGATACTGATCAAAACTTCACCATTTTGACTTATGATAGCTCTCTGAGAGGGGACATAGCTTAATTGACACCAGGAAATAAACTCAGGGAAGAAATGGGTGTGTGGGAACATAAACTGAGGTTGGGTAGACTCCCACAAGTTAATTTCATCACTTTGGTCAAGGAATTTTTCTTTTAACCAACTGTGAAGTTCGAACAAGTCGAATTCACAGTTAGTTTCAGCAATTTCATACTGCAAATCTAACAAGGGTACATGATATAAGTCTACAGGTGGGGGCAGCATAGGGTTCTCTTCCAACTTCTTTCCCTTTTCTTTAGGGAGTTTTATTTTAGGCAACATGATGAATTTTCTAAGATGAGGAAAGGTGAAGGGTTACCTGGAATAGGAAAACGATGGAAAAATGTTGAACTGGGTCCCTGATGATAGTCTAAAACAGTAATGGTTGGGAAATTCAAACAGTCACTGCGTGGCTTAAGAATTTGTAATAGGTTGTTGATCATACGACACAGTGAAGGAAAGGAATTTTATGGTTTTTTCTCGTTTAAATAGAGTGATTTATCCAATTAACGTTAATCCTACTATCATTAATGGGGAGCAGGTCCGTTGCACAGGAGCAAAAGGTATTTAATGTTGTAATGGATTTCTAACATAGTGAGAGGGGATCCAGATGGTAGCATAGGATTGGGAGAAAATACGTCGTCGGAATGAGTTTTAATGGTCGGGAGTAGTCATAGGAGTGGGGTCCGCGAGGGTGTGGTGACAGAAATCACGTGGCAGGAAAGGTAAGTTGAGGTGGTAGTTATGGTGGGGTCATAGATATGCCGTAGCTTGTAGGGCTAATGGACGGTGGGGACAAGAGGTCGACGTGGCAGGCAGTGAGTGGAAGTGGAGATGACAAAAATTCTACAATGGAAGAATTTTCCTGGGGAGGGCGTGCGGGGCGCGATGAGAGGAAAATAAGAGGGGGTGTGAAACGTCAGGAGGGTGCCACGTAGTAGAAGTTTTGGACCCCCCCCCCCATGGAAAAAGTAGAGTTGAGAGGGGGAAGCCCGAAAACATTCCCCCGTTGTTGATCCGGGCAGGGGACGATATCAGCCATTCGTTTTCTTCTAAAGTGTTATCTTGGGCTAAAATACATATTTCAAACTTTATTACAAGTGCTTTAAAGCATGATTAACCCTTACTTAAGGTAAGGTTAATCAAAAACTTAAAGCGTGATTAACCCTTACTTAAGGTAAGGTTAATCAAAAACTAACTTTCCCTAAAAATTATCTAGAAACAATTCCATGTTGCATTTGAACTAGCATAGTACACTTTTACTGATTTTTCTTATCAATTAATCACGATTAAACCAAGTGATTAATTTATTCACTAACCTAACCTATTGTATTCCTAGCCTAATCACGATTAAATGGTGTGATTAGCCCAAATTATTTCTAATTTTCCTATTTACCAAGTGGAATTTAAAGAAGTTGCACACTTTATTCAAAATTTATAAACATAAACTAATGCAATACTGATTTTTCTTGGTGGCATTTAGATATTCTCACCTAGGGGGACATTTTCAAACGTATTTCTTCTTTCTTCTTTCTTCTTTTTTCTTTTCTTTTCCTTTCATTTCTTTATTCTATTTTTTCTGTCCCCTACAATTTATTTTATTTTTCTTTTTTCTATATATATATAGATATAGATATAGATATTATTCTTTTGGAAATAAATGTCAAACATGAAATATTACTTAGATTTTTAAAATATAAAATCATCAGGTAAAAACAACTCCTCCTATGAAATATAGGACCCTAACATGTTGGACGAGTAAGAATGACATATGAAGTGATGAAGCTTTGACTATGTCCTAACACTTAGAATACTTGACGACTCAACAAAATTGATCACCCATGACACATGAACAACACTTTCTCTTATATGTGCTTGCTTCATGACCAATCACAACAAGTGTGACACTTCAGATGGACTTTATGATGATCCTGATGAAACTTGTGCGACATCACACAAAACTTTGTGAATGAGTGCGATAGGTGTTTATATGGTTAGGAAAACTCATAAACACAAATATGAGTCCTTGAAACCAATTGAATGAGTTTATGCATAAAGTGTGATAGCCAGCATGCAAAAAGACAACATCTTCCCTATCTTCTGAAAGGGAGAAAAAAAACTAGAGAAAACGCATGGAATGATTGTCAGTGTTTGCGACCATGCATGTCATTGAAGACATAATTATATGACAGTGATAAGTTTTCATTCATACTAAAATAAGAGCTACATTTAAACTTCATGAAAGATGTACTTTTTTCTTCGTACCTACCCTCCAAAGGGTTTTGAATAAGATGGAGTCTTGATGCGGTCTTAATCTCTAATCTTCTATCATACCCCAAAGTTCCTTGGTCTTCTTATATGATGATTATCTTCTCCACTTGGCTCTTTAAGTGTCATCTATCATGTCCTCCTTCTTCATATCCTTCTTCATCATCTTGCCATAGCATGGTAGAATTCCTATATTTGTTATCCACTCATGACAAGATGAAAACCCCTAGTCTAATATGTTGCATGATAATCCATTGACTGAGCCGGAACTGGTAGTAGGTAAAGGGGGAAGGCTCAGTGACTGGGTTGGACTAAGGGATAAGATAGCATAGTGCCCACTAAGGAAAACTTTTGTGTAGTTCAACTAGGCAGTGGAGGTCATGGGATGGAGCCTTGGGAGGACAAACTGTGTAGTTTTAGGAGGCAAGGGGGACTGGACAACTGAGATTGCACAATGCACAGACCAAGGAGGGTTGAAGGACAAAACTACACAATTTCTGGAGGCACTGAGGTCCAACTGAGGGAAAGGAGACTGGGAGAAGCCTATGTGCAATTTTGGATGCCAAGGGAGGTTGGGCTACTACACATTGCACAATTCCAGCAAACAAGGGAAAAGCTTGAGGGTTGAAGATGTCAAGTGTGCAGTTTAGGAAGGCTGGATGAGGCTAGGTTGCTTTTTATCCTCTGAAATTTGGTTGTGTGTGTGATCAGTGGCACCGATGTGAATAGTGATAAAACTTGATTGTGACCACATACTTGGACACTTGATGACGCAATGTAGATCATCCATAACATATGAAAACATATTTCCCTTAATGCAACAACCTTTATGACAAATTATGACAAGTGTGGCACCAAAGATAGACTTTTTGATGATAATGACGATGCTTGTGTATGGTGTGTGAAAATTTGGAAATAAGTGCGAAAATTGTCTATATGATGAAAACAACTCATTTTCAGAAAGATTGCCCCTCGAAACAAACCAAAACTTCCCTTTTCATGGTAGGAAATAATTCCCATGCCCGAAGGTGACACTCACTATATAAAGATAAAAGTGTGAACAACACTTGAGATCCAAGAAGGGAGCTTGAAATCATCAGGTGACCAATAAGTGACCAAGGAATGATAGATCACAAGATCCATGGTAGGCTCCAAAATTTGAGTGTATGCCAAAGTTTTGGAGGGTGTTGCAGCCGCTACAACAAGTCCCTTTGTGAAACTTTGATTTGAGTTGCTCTAATTCTTCTCCCAAGAGGGAAACTTCCTCTTCTAGTTGTTCACATATTTGCTCCTTCTCATTTACTTGTTCAAACATAAATTCCTTTATCATTTTTGCTCCTTCCAATTCAACTTTGAGAGCATGAATAGTGCCTTCATTTATATTTTTGTCTTGAAGTTGTTGCATCATTTGATATTCCTTCTTTATGAGCATTTATATTTCCTTTAATGTGCTTATAAATTCTCCTACATAGTATATTCCTACTTTAGGTTCTTTAGTCTCAACTATGAATAATATTTCACCCATTTCTTCATCGATCATACTCTCATTGCTTTCACTGACACTTTGTTCTTTTGAGTAGAAATTTGTTTCTTACTCACTTTTATTTTGATGCTTAGATTTGAATCTTGACTCATCAGCATTCATCTTAGCATAAGAACGTTTAGATGTAGAATGACCTATCCTTCCACATTCAAAGCACTTGAAAGGAAGCTTACCTATAAACTTGTTGGTTCCTCTTCTGAGCTTTTGAACAAAAATGGCTTCTTCTTCATCATAGTTAGAGTCTATTTTATTTTCTTGTTTTTTCTTTTTTTGGCTAATTTGAACACTACTTCCTTGAGCCCTAATTTTTCCTCTTTTATTCTAAGTTCATACACTAAGAGAGTTCCATGAATCATATCCATAGTCATCTTGCCTACTTATGACAATTCTTCTAGGGATGACACATTGGGATTGAATATTGATGAAAGGGATCTCAAAACGTCTCAGAGAATAGAGCTACCATTGACTTCTTCATCGAGACTTGAAATCGAGTTGACAATATTGTCTACCCAAATAAAATACAAAGCAATATTCTCATTTTCTTCCATCTTCAAGATTTTGAATTGTCCCATGAGAGCTTGCAACCTGACTTCATTAAATTTCACATCCCCTTCATAATAAGTTTTGAGCTTATTCCATACCTCATGAGCTTACTTGCACTACATTACTTTGACGAATTATGATTCTTCCTAGCCACTTAAGATAACATGTTTAGCTTGTGCATTAAATGCGTAGACTACCATTTCTATTACATCTATTGGAATAGTATTAGGAACTTTATAATTGGTCTCCATAATTGCCCAAACTTTTTCTCCCAAGTATATGAGATAGGTCTCCATCCTTATCTTCCATTATGCATAATTGGATCCATCATACATGGGGGGCTTACCCATTGCTCTAGTCATGGTCGTTTTCCCTTGAATTTTACCTTCCAATAGTTAGCTGTTTCTGAACATAACCAGCTCTGATACATCTTGTTGGCCCAAAGGTCACACTTATTGAATTTTCGTAGCTATGGTTAGTCTTCATAATTTTTATTTTAGCCCCCCAAATAAATGTAATAATATATTCAAGACATGTTCTTCATCCCGGCTTCAAAAATAGGGAAATTTGAATTTTCAAATTATGTATTTCTTTTCCTCCAAAAGTAAGGTCAGCTTCAAGTCGGTCCAGCCCTAGATTCATGCCTAATCGGGTTCATTTAACTTATATATAAAGGCCATTTGACATTCTTCAAAGGGAAATATGAATCATATCCTTTTCAAGGAAATTCGCATTACTTCTGATCAAGCAAAAAAAGAAATACAAGGGTAGATTGAAGTGAGGAAGCAAGTCGAGTTTCTGGACATAACGAATCTTGCAAGAAGACCAAATTTTTGAACCAGACAGAAGGTTGAATTCTTATCATAGATATTTCTTGGGTAGAAGACCTAATCGTTGAGACACAACATACCAAATTTATGATGCTACTTATTTTGCTTGACCAAGTTTGACCTAGGTTTATTTATGGTTAGTTTGGCCTCTATTTTATTGGAAAGATATGGTTGTATCTCTTGTTGAATTGACTAATTTCTCTTAGGTTGTTTGGTTTTCCCCCATGTGGAATTTCCTGGGATAAAATTTTTGTGTTTCTTGTTTGTTTATCTCTTTATGATCCTACTGGAATTTTGTTCCTACTATTGATGTCTTATGTGTAATTATTGTATGATGAATGTGAATGAAAGAAAGATTAAATTACAAAATCATAAGAAGTAATTATCAGTTTAGAATACCTATGAAAATCGACATGGTATCGGAGTATGGGTGAAAGAGAAGCCTTAACAAGTCATCCTGACAAAAAAAGAATCCTCGGTGATCTAATCTATATGTTTAAGGAATATGCCTTAGAAGTAATCCAAGTTACCTATCTCAGTCTTGGTCACAAGGTGCCCTAATCGAAACTCCTATAAGAAGGGGATCGAGATTATTTTACGAGGTTTGAAAGGGCCTAAGATATATCCCTATAAGATCGTAAACCTTAAATGAAAGATGAAAAAGACCGAGAGACCTCAAGGTTGGCTTCATACTATCTTTTGCAAGCCGAAAAACCTCAAATCAAGGTTGCAAGCATTAGGAGGCCAAGAGACCTCAAGCGTGGTGATCAAGAGAATCTAAGAGGCCTAAAATACCTCAGTCAATAGAAAATCCAACATAAAGTTGTTTCTTATAACTCGCTTATAATCCTTAGACTGTTGAGGTCATTATACATCCAAAAGGGACTTGAATGATGTTGATTGGTTGAATTACAATACAAATGGCCCCCCACCCAATAAGCATCAAGGAAGGCAGGGCCCTTTTTTTTCCTTATTTGAGAGCCCAATAAGTAAATTTAAATTGATTTCTTGCTCGACAAATAGTTAAGGAGAGCAAGGGCGAAGCCGCTTGTCCGACCATATTTTCTATGGATCATTGAATAAGTTGTTTCATCAGATCAAGTTTAGAAAGGACTAGGTCAAAGATTTAGAACCGTTTCCTTAGTAAGATATACATTATATGAGTAAAGGAGTTGATTTGTGTAAGATAAGAACCATCACAAGAAAAAAAGTCACGAGTTATTACATATGAAGCAAGCATAAGAAATGGTATATGTTACTGCAATAAAAAAATATAGTAAGCATGAACGAACACTTCTCAAGGCCATCGTGATGGATGTGGTAAGTAATTTATCTATCTCAAGAAGAATACTTCCTTTGATATAAATTCAAAAGATAATGTCTTATTGCAGAAATCTAAGCCTTTGTGACTAAGGCTGAGAATTCTCAAGTTCATAGTGAATCATGGATTTGTTTTTTATTGAAGCTTATCAAGTTGAGAAAGGAACTAACTGATGTGTTGTGTGGTCTATGTAATTACAAAAGGGAAATAAGTTGAATATGACCTCCAATGTGACACAATGACAACATAAAAGATGATATTTGGTTCAATGATATGGTTGTAAAGCATATCCAATCAATAGTGTACATTGTGTAATCAGTGCAATGGTATGCAATAGTCAATGTGAGAAATAACCCAAGTAAGGAATATTAAGTTTGAATGATGATGGAAAGATGTGTAACATGTGGAATGGTAGCAAGTATGTAATGACCTGACATGATGAGTCAAAGTGAATATTGAATCCGTCAGTGCGACGGAGAAACCTTAAAATATGTTGTCAAACTCAATGCATAGTATGTATGTGTTGTTGAAGCAAGTGAAGAGTACATATGATAGTTAACCTCAGTACAATAATAAGCTAGTGAACTATGAATCAGTGTAAAGTAAGCAAAACAATAGGGTATCAAATATTTTGTTTGGTTTACAAAAACAATGTGAATGGATAAAAAATGCTTGAATGTGATGAAAATTGATGCAAGGAATTCCTTAGTGTACTCACAGGAAAGAAGATACCTGGGTTTGATATTGTACAATGTTATTCCAAGAATAGTACAGTGTTTTGGCATATGACCTCAAGATATGATTTTTGAAGAGTCTAATCTCATTAAGGAATATGTAGTATTGATTCAATATTTAGGATCTTAATAAAATCATAGTTTAAAAGACTTCATATGAAGTCTATTAGCAGCCAACAAAACAAATCGTTTCTAATTAGTATAACAAATTTCATAAGGGTGAAGTATCTTTTATCTCTGTGAAGGACATTTTAAAGATTATTTGATGGATTGGTATGTATTGAAGTACTTGTGTACTAAGGAAAAACGCTACAAGGATAGTACATCTCAATCATGAAGATATAGTAACATGTGAGCCGAATTTCAGGAATGATACTTCTTAGAATGCATTGAAGGAGAAAAGATCTAAATTCTTTGGGAAACTAATACCAGATATTGTACTAATGTGGAAATATTTGAGAAAAGCATATGGCATAGTTTTGATCAATGTGATTTGCTTCAAGAAAGGAGGAGCTAAAAAGAAGAGCCACAACTCTTGTTCCATGAGACCTGGAGACCGAGGGTTTGTGGTTAAAAACACTAGACCCAAAATATTACTAGAAGAAGAAACCCTAATTCGTGTAAAGAAGGAATGACACCATGTTGATGAGGAGGAAGAGGTTAATGAATTTACAAGATGGATGCAATAAGGCCAAGATCAAGAGGGAGCTAACATTTCCTTATAATCCTCAAAAAGGTGAGTACTTTATATCTCTCTTCCTTGATTATTAATGTTGTTATTTTTTTACTATTAGCCTCTTGTATTTGTTTCTTTTGTTGGGTTCTAATCAATTTTACATGGCCTCCTAAGTGAGGATTGCAGGTACACAGTAAAGATTGTCAAAGCTCTAGTAGTGGATGGAAATAGTGGCAGAACGAAGAAAATCTTGTGACAAGAGGACTTTCCTAGAATTTTTGGTGTGTGTTGAGAGATATTGTACTAGATGAGATCCAAGATTAGAGGGAGTAGGAAGATCAACAAGTTTGGAGTATCCCTTGATTGTGTCAAAGAGAAGTCAATGGTGACTTCCAAATGGATTTACAAGATCTAGTGTGCAATAGATGGTAGCATAGACAAGCACAAAGCAAGATTTGAAGGTTCTCCCAGAAAGAGGGAGAGGATCATGAAAATACATTTGCTCCAATTTCCAAGTACACTTCTATTAGAATTATTGTTGCTTCTGAATTACATCAGATGGATGTAGAGGTCGTTTTTCTCCATGAAGAATATCAAGAACAAGTGTACATGGAATCAACTCAAGGCTTGAGGGTCATAGAAGATTGTACCTAAGATTTGGATTGATGGATAAAGGTTGATCCTAAATGATTTGTTTCTAACAGAAGCAAAAAGCTTTGCTTCTGTAACAGAATGAGTAGTCAAGGATCCTTTATTTATCTTCAAAGGGAGTTGACCTCTCATTAGGGGAATTTTGAGGTCTAAAATGGGCCTCCTAAGAAAAATGTACAACCAAAATAAAATCTATAAGAACTAATAGGATTCAAGATGATGATGTAAACCATGGAGGATGATTCACCATTTTTGGAGTAAAAGAGTAAAAACTATTAAAACATAATAAAATAATAAAACTACTTTTTCAACTCATTTTTTCAACTTATCTCCCTAATAGTTTACTCAAATTTCGAGCGGGGGTACTTGTTGGATGCAAAATACAATTCTTCATCCAAGGAGTACCCATATTGCATACTTTTGATGGACTTTTCTCCACTAAAAATGAGAAATACATCAAAAAATGTGATTGCAATCACGTTTTCACGTATTTCTCATTTTTCATGTAGTAGGGTTCATCGAAAGTATGTAACATGTGTACTCCTTGGATGGGGAATCAAATTTTCCATCCAATGAGTGTTTCTGCTCTAAATGTGAGTAAACCCATAGGGAGATAAGTTGAAAATACGAGTTGAAAAAATAGTTTTTTCTTTTTTCCCTCTAAAATTTGATGATGTAATCTAATCTTATTTTATTATTTCCACTATTATTTTATAATTTCCTTAGGAGGCCCATTTTAGACCTCAAAATTCCCCTAATAAAGTTCGAATGATTAACTGTCATTGAGATTGTCGATCTCGATAGTTGATATGCTAGAAAACAACAATGGTAGAGGGAGAAGCTAAGATTTCCATAGTAGAAATTGTTTCAAAAAGAGCACCCAGTTACGGTAACCTAAAGTAGCCAATCATCCTATGGCTTCAAAAAATACTTGCAGGATTGTTTGATCAAGTGTAGGTGATGACCATGATGACAGGTCAAAGCACAATGTGATCTAGTACAAAGACGTGGTACAAAAGGGAGTATTTTGGCTCCAATACTCTACAATCAAGCAGATTATCCCATGATGAAATTTATATACCTTAAGGACACGTTTGGAGTGATTGAGAAAGTCTCCCTCAATAAGAGGGAGTGGTGAAATTGAAACATCAAGGACGGTCATTATCCCTAGGTTAGGTTGACTAGGATTAAGGAAAATGGTCCATAGTGTTGATATGATAGCATCAAGGATAAACATTCTCCTTGTGTCAGGTATGTTGACCAAAATTGGGGAGAATGGTACAACAAAGGACAAGCATTCTTCCTATGACAAGTATGTTGACTAGAATTAGGAAGAATGGTCTTAGAGGCTCAGACACTTAGTTGAGTGAGTTCCTTTCATCATTAGGCTCAAGACTCTCCAGACAGGTTGAGTAAGCACATTTAGCAACAAGCCCAAAATTACTCATGAAGAGTGAGGCCTTTAGAGATTCACCTTGATACAAAGATATTGACCAAAATGATGGTGGACCAAAGCTAATTAGTGTACCATGTGCCAGAGAGATCTGAATTATGGTGACTATTTGATGCTAATGATGTACCAAGTATCAAGAATAACAACTAGGATTATGGTGCAACATAAGTCAAAGGTACTGATAGAAATTATGGTAGCTGATTGATGTTGTTGAATTACCATGTGTCAAAGTCGCTGCTGAGAATTATGGTAATCAAATGATGATAATGCTAAGATGAATTGTTATAACATTTTCTTATATAAATTTGTCAACAAGAGAACATCTAAACAATCATTATGAATACCTCCCTAGCTAAGAAAGAAAGTTGAATTTTGTAGTTATGGTTGGTCTTCATAATTGTTATTTTAGCCATCCAAATAAATGTAATATTATATTCAAGACATGTTCTTCATGTAGTCCTCAAAAAGAGGGAAATTTGAATTTTCAAATTATTTATTTTTTGCCTCCAAAAGTAAGGTCAGCTTCAAGTCAACCCAACCCTAGAGTAGTGTCTATTTGGGATCATTCAACTTCTATATAAAGACAATCCCCTTCAAAGGGAAATTCAAATCATCTCCTATTCAAGGAAATTCTCATTACTTCTGATCAAGTGAAAGAAGAAAACAAGGGTAGATTGAAGTGAGGAAGCAAGTCGAGTTTTTGTACATAACTAATCTCTATAAGAGCATATTGTAGCGGTTATAACCACCCTCCAAAACTTTTCCTTAGCTTCGTTTTGGAGCCTCCCTACCAACCATCCTCAGCAACATGTCTTGCACTATCAAGTACATGAGCTTAATTGGTTTTCTAGTAGCTTGTTAGCATATGCATGATAGCTTGCATCACTCCCCTCACAGGCTGCTACTCTAGACTTGGTCCAGTTGTTGGCTAAGCATCTCCCTTAGGAAATTTCTCAATTCTGGAGGGGAACTAGTCTTCCCTCCATAAATTGCGCAAATCTGATTGGAAGCCTTGTTGGCCCCAGAAACTGCACAATCCTGTCAGACAGTCTTCCTAGTGAAAACTGTATAATCTAGCCCAGCAATGCATCTCAACCAGAAATTGCGCAATTCTCGGCAACAGTGAGCTGCTCCTCCCAGAAATTGATCAATCCCTCTAGACAGCTAGCCCAGCTTCCTCCCAGAAGTTGCGCAAATTTTCCCCTCAGTCAAGCAGGTTGTTTCATGTGCCCTCAGGTTGACCAGTTCCACCTAGAACCGAGAAAACTTGACTTGCATGAATGGACTTCTTCCAAAATAGCAAAAAACATCCCTAGATTTTAGGGAGTGATTTTTAGCAGCTGGAGGTTACATGCAAATATTGTTTTAGAAGCTTTCATCCAAGTGTCACTTTTTCTTAGATTTGTGGCATGCGCATCATGATCCTCAAACTTATTTATTCTACGCTTCAAAGCTCATTCTTCACATCAATATTGGAGCTCTGACATCCGATAACACATCCAGGAGTCTTCGACACATCCATCTCAGTTATTTCCGGGTAAGTCCGCTTTACTTTTCTTTTGTAGTGTTTATGTCTCTTTTTGTGTTTTGGCTTGTGTGAGTGTTGTTGCTTGGTTTCTGTGAACGTTCGTTGTCATTTGCATGCATGTTAGCTTGTACAAGAATCCTTTCAGTTTTAGTTATCACCTCACTGATGTCACATGCACGATGCTGTTTTACGCGAACGGTCACTGATTTGGTGACTCGTTTCACACACATGCATGTTGTTTCATTTTCTGAATCTTGCATTCACTGTTTGCATGCATGATCATTCGTTGTTGCTTACACTCAGTATTGCCATGCATTCACATCTTCATTTGCTTTCAGTTTCCCGTCAACGGGTCTGGGCAACCTTGGCTCGGACTTTGCCTCACCAAGACAACATTACGCAAAGAAAATGCGTGATTCTATCCAGTGACTATCCTCCAATATTGCCTTGCACAATTCTAAGAGACAGTGATTGTTGGCCCAGAAAATTGTGTAATGCAGTCCCTGAGCCTGCCTCATTTGCCAGCTGAAATTGCGCATTGCGCAATCCCAACACCCAACAAGCCAATCTCCCAGCCTCCCTGTGAAAATTATGCAATCCTTTCCAGTTAGTGCCCAGGTATGTTGCATGTCATTCCCCAAGTTTGCTTTGGTTTTAGCTGACAGATTTTTTGCCATGCATGTCACCCTGTCTCTAGATATAGCAAATGTTCCTTCATTTCTTAACAATTCAGGATCAATGGCCTCCAAGAGAGCAAGATGGAAGGACACTGATGGAAGCACGAATGGAGCAACAGTTAAGAGAGTGTCTATGGGTTTGCCGATCTATGAAGACAACAAGTTGATCGTAGACAAGGACATCAAGCTGAAATGGAAAGAGGTCAATGATGCATTCTTAGACACATTGGGGAAGTTCTTGAAGACTTCCAAGTTTATGTGAACATTCACAAGTCTGGATTGTCCCGGATTACATGCAGGTATCCCGCATTCTAATACGCATACATGATACATTGGATCATCTTGCACATTGACCCCAAGACAATAAGATTGAGCAGTGTTAGTGGGACAGAGATTGCTACCTTCAAGGCACAGGATTATCAGCAGATGTACCATTTGTCGAAGCTAGTGATCACCATGGGGACAACCTTCAGCATACCCAGCAGCAATGCCAACTCTAGGGATATCTTGAAGAACTGGGTGAAGGCACCGAACAAATTCAGGATCACACCCAACCAGATTTACAAGACAAAGATATTCCGGAAGAAATATCAATACTTGGTCATCTTTTCATGTCACTTGTATGGCCAAAAGAGCATGGAGACCTTCCCACAAAGTTGGGTGACCACGTTGGACCAACTAGTTAGTGAAGGCAAAGCATGCAACTGGTCCAACATGTTGGCTCACAGGCTAAAGGAGTAGGTAACAGAAGCTCAGCAGTCAACAAAAGGTCAGTGAGCGGAAATCTACATGTCTGCTTACATCTTGTATGCAATCTATGCCCGTCAGGAGTTTCGGAGCTTGAAATGGGCATGGAAATCGATGGAGACCTCTGTGAATACTTATTGTAAAATGTAGTATGAATGTAGCTTCAAAGGAGTTATCACACAGTTGTCATATCATTTTGTCACCCTGGTGTACAAGATTATATTTGAGCTGGATCCACCTTGCATGTCAAAGGCAGCAATGGGGGCACTGATCAACATAGAGAATTGGTATGCTTCACCGTCTAGCACCTTCATATGGATGTACACTGCGGAGAAGCCTCCGCATGTTTTATCGAAGTTTACCATGGACAAGCTCGTCATGCAAGAAGTATCATACCACATCTCAGTGGCACTATTAGCTAGGTTGTGCCGGAAGAAGAAGGCACCTTGGCTCACTCTTTCGTTGTGGATCAGGGTATACGAGATACAAAACCTCATGCATGCAAATGTCGAAACAAAGGAGATCGAGGAATATCCTTTCGACGTCCAAAGCTTCAATCCATATGACCCGCATTGTATTGTGAAAGATCACTATGTGAGATTACAATTCCCGTGGATCCACGGGGCACGTCATTGGGCAGAGGAAGTCCCATGGAGATATTGTTACAGCTTCTCCAGGCACAATGAATAGGTCGGCATCGTTGTGGAATGTTTAATGAAGCAGTGTGAAGCAGCATCCACGAGAGCACCACCAACAGCAACAACAAAGGTAAACATACCAACGCACGAAAAAGGTAAGTGGAAGATTGTCGACAACACAGAGTTGGAACAAAGTTGCAAGTTCAGAGCAGACCCACTTATGCAAAAAGAAGCTTTTCAATAGAGGCGAAGAGACAACAACGCAACAGGAGGACCGCGGAAAGGCAGAGAGAAAAATAGAGGATGGAGGAAATAGTGAAGGAGTTGCATGAGTTGAAGGAGCAACTCCGAAAGGAACAGGAGTTGCATAGAAAGGAGAAGGAAGCACAGCAAGAACAGGTACAGCAGGGGTCCCAACATGTACACACAGATGAAATTGCACCTTACAAGTCGTAGACTCATCCAAACAATTCGCATAAATCAGGCAGGGTGAGTAGTTGCAAGAGCAGGACTTTGCTCAAGAGATTGAACGTGAAATTGAGCAAATGGATACATATGTGGAGTAGCAAGAGTTAGAGCACCTCATGCCTTACCACCAAGAGGTCAACCCACTAGCTTCACTAGATCTGGAAGCAAATAAAGTCCCAAGCAACAAAGGAGACACTAAGATCCTTGGAACAATCCAGAAGAAGAGAAGCACAACATATCATTCGATGAGTCGTAGCATAGAGTTGTGCAATCGCGTAGAGTCTCTACTTTGGATGACAACATGTCTCCCGTGCAGTCCGAAGAACGAGTGATCATGTCTAACATGCACAAGAATCCAGCAGCATTGGCCAATGCTACCACAACATATGTCGAAGCCACTAGCTCGAGTGTCGCTTCTTGATAACAGAGAACGAACGAATGGCTAAGGAGTTACAGACAGCCAAGCAGGGAGGAGAAATGGTTATAGCATCCGCCCGAGAAGATTTGAAGAAAGTGATACTAGATGAAGTATTGTCCCTTGAGACAGTCATGCAGGTGTTGTATTCCAAGTTTGGTACCATGCATAAGGTAGTTGTCCATCTCAATGGTTGGAAGTAGCGATGTGCTAGGAGAGCACGTATCTTTTCAAACGTGCATACTATTGTTGACTACATGCAAACATGTACAATTAGATACAAGGGAGCCCTGATACACTTTCCAAAGAAGATGAAGCCAAGAGCAGTCAAGTTGAAGGCACGCATCCGGAGTTAGATCTAAAACTATGAATATCTCTCACACTCATCACTAGTTTGCAGGTTTCCCATGCACGGGTATTCAGGAGTATGGATGTTGTTGTGCACACACATGCGATTCCATAAATTGGGACACTCACTGAGAAAAGATGAAGGCACAAGTCTGACTAGAGCTTGACTCATGCTTTGATACCAGTGCAGCATTGGTGATCAATACAAACACCATGCATCAGTATATCGCTGGTCTAGCCACACTGAAGACAATGATGCGCATGTTATTAGATGATTTTGATAGAGGAGCTAGAGTAGTGTACCCAAATGCAACAGAAGCAAGAGTTCGCTTCCATAAAGATGTCACCATAGAGTACACGGACACCATCGTGGACTACCAAGCTTGGCATCAGTTCGCCACCGTCGACCATCGTGAGGATGTCGAAGAGTTGGTCTTCCCATAGTTGTCTAAATCATAGTGATGTCTTCCATGGCTTGTTCAATCCTATTTTGTCTCACATGGGCACATGTGTAGATTATATGTAACATCTTGTCAAGTGGAAGTTCGAATATCGATAGTTGGATGTAACAGTCATAAAGTAGATGAACAGTCATGAGGGTAGATGAATAGTCAAAAAGGGGAATGTCAAGGGTGACCCCACCCCTTGCTATATATAGTCCCTCATAACTCATTGTAGAGGGTTTTGGTCAGTCAAGCTTCCAAGGGAGTATCTTAGAGAAAGCTTGAAGAGTATTATAACGAGCTTTGACTTCTCCACTGTGCAGAGCTAGTATATCTCTTTGGAGGAGCAAGCCACAGTCACTGTAACGTTCCGCTATCAGAACTAGTGGTTGGTCATGGTTGTATTGTATGACTGGAACTTTCACTTCTTAATATAACAGAGCCAACACGTTTCATGCATATGTCATATTATATTTCAGCTATCTTGTTTACTCTAAATGATATATGTATATGTTTGCTTATGCATGCATGTATGGCTTTCCTATATAAGTATGTATGAATCTTACTGAAATGTGTTGTTGGTTTAACCATCACTTTTGATTGCTAGCTTACTTGCCTTCCAGTTTGTGATGCATCTTCACTTATGTGTTCCCTTCTTAACTTCGTGCTTTTATAGGTTTTCAAGGGGCGCACTCACCCCACCCTCAGTGTGTTAGAACTGTTCATGCACCTTCCTTAACTTTCTGCATATGTCACACCTTTGCTACCAACAGGGACATCTTACTTGCCTCTGTGCACAGCTGCGGTCAAAGAGATACCATACGACCCACTGTTGGGACTCCTACACCAAATGGTCTGAGGTCTTGTTGGGATTTCTTATCGAGGAGATCCCCTGACATGTTGGCTAGTCCATCACCGTCAACATTTTTGGCGCTAGAAGGAGGGCTATATGGCAAGTTGTGTCCTCTCATTCGGTTTTGAACCTTTGCACATCTATCATGGATTCTATTACGCTCATCCCTCCATGATGTCCTTCGCATGCCGAACCTCTCAATATCACGAGGGAGTTTTTTGATCTCTTGTCCGAATTCATGTATGATGGTGAAGGTGTAGTAGTCTGGCCTGAGTACTTAGAAGACTTCTATGCATTCCTTGATAACGCAGAGGAGTTCTATGTAGAAGAGGTCAACATGTTGCTTTCATACACACTTCATGAATCCCCACAACGGTGGTGCTGCAGTTTTCCTCCCAGCAGTGTGCACTCACTTGAGTAGTTATGTGATCTCATTGAATCTACTTTCCATTATTTTGATCCAGAACCTCTTGACCAAAAACTAATATAACAACGGAAATCCCTACATGAATCGCCTATGGAATTTTAGGAATTCTTTCGTGTGTTGCAGTTTCAAGCTCCGAAAAGTCAGATGAAATTCCCATATGTTTTGGATAAATTTGAATATTTTCTTAACAAATCAATCAATCCCAAGGAGTTCAAGATCAAGCCCTTCTTAGCATACTTCGGTGTTGGAGCTGCGTAATCACAGATGGACACGGTCACTATCACAAGTGACTGTTCGTCGTTCCCTCATCAAACAACTCCACCATCGCAGAGTGATGTGGGAGATCATGTGCACATTCAACTATCACATCCTCCTGACATTTCTCCTTCCGATTTTCGTGCAATCTTGGTTGCGAGTCCATTGGGTTATCACATGTATTTTGTACCTCAACCTCCATCTTCATACTCGGATGATCCTTTAGATGACATTGTCTTGTGTTCTTCCATTCCGAACTCTACACTTGTTGTGAGCGAAGATCAAGCCATCGACGGAGTTGGTGTTGCACAACCAACCTGCACTGTCATTCATGAAGAGTATGACTGGGAACTTGAGCATCAATCCTCGACGAAGGATGACTCCCTTATGTCTGAGCCACCTTCATTTTTTCCTGACATCTTTGGTGATTCTGCCATCCATGATCACATGTGTATCTTCGTCTATGGATGCACCCATTGTTGATCATTCGCAAAAATACACCAGATGTTACTCCATCATCCGACAACAGAGAGGACAAATTATTCATTGAAAATCCACCTAATTTTTCATCTACCTTTTTCGGAAACACAGAGGGTGAATTTTTCCATTTCTCATCTACCCCTCTATTTGATTCATCAAATCATGAGGATGCAATGAAATCATTGATTTCATTAATCATAGATGTCATGATCTATTTACTCTCGTATTCGAACACGATGATGATTCTATCGCAGTTGATTTTTCGAAACCACCTGTTTATGATGATCTATCTGTCGATGAAGTCGAAACCCCACAGACTGTTGAGGCACTTCAACCCAAGCTGATGGTTATGTCAAGCCCTCGCTATCCTGAGGTTCGTTTCACTTCTGATTAGGTAATTTTTGAAACACCCAAGGCTCCTCATCACTCATTTGTATACATTGAAGATCAATCTCACACACAGATCATGCTTCCTCCACTCGAACTACACGATCCCATCGCTCATGCATTGGAGGAATCTTACATAGCAAGCACGTGTGCACGACGCAAGTTGTCTTCGGTTCTTTCGTTTGCTTACATTTCACAGTCAAGAGTATGTGTATGCTTAACAACTGCACGTAGTGTCACACAGCACCGTGACAACTCCACGGAATGCATGTCATGTACTTGCACTCACTTATGTTCTATGGACACATTTAAACTTGGAGTGTGTTTGTCTTTATTGTTATATCTTTCATGTTCGTTAGTTCACACAATTACATTGTTCGCGAACCATGCCTTCGCCAACATGGGTCGACCAATGCACTGCAGGTTGCATTGGAAGTATCAATTCATGTGATCAGGGTCATGCACCGTTAGCTTAGGAGTAGGAGTAGTGTTTTTTTTTGGTTTGTTTGCTTGCATGTGTGTTTGCTTCTTACCTTGCATGTATGTTTGCTTCTTACCTTGCTTCTTATCTTGCATGTATGTTTGCTTCTTACCTTGCATGTTCGTTTTCTTACTTTATTTGCTTTTGCATTTAATTCTACTTTCACTTTGTTTTGTGTTTGTTTGCTTGTTTACGTCCGTAGGTTAGTTTCGCATGAAACCATGTGCGACTCTTGAAACAGGCTGGGTGAAGTACAATGAGGACTTGTGTAGTTATTAATACCTGGTTATCTTTCATCCTACTTCTGTATGAAGAACTTTTTATCTTTAGTCCATGATACGTCAATGGAAAATACGTACTATTCAAAATGAACCTTGGTGAAAACACAACGCTTGCGCACTAACTAGTGTTACCTACTCTAGTCGGTTGTTTTTTGGTTAATCCTTGTCAGCTCAGTCAAGTAGAGTACGCTGAGGGGGAAACCTCAACAAGCACGTCAGAGGTATATGTAAACTACTTCTCTAAAAGAAAAACCTTTTCTACCTCTGAAATGAATAAGTTCTATGCACAATTATGAAAATGAAAAAAAGTGAATTTTCGAAAAATAAATAAGGCGAAAAAAGAGAAAGGCTTCCTGCGCAAAGAGGTGATGCAAGTAACTTCGCCGAGGTATCGACCAAGCTCATTGGCAGTCGAGCGATGCTTGTGTCCCTGCATGACTCTTTCATGGTACTATCCAGGCCTGCTGGCAGTGGAGCAACATTAGAGATGAAACTAAAACTCTAACGACTATACTACTTATGCACAAATATACCCCTCATCCCAATCGAAACAAATGTGTCGACATGGCTTGGAATGTGTGTCAACCGACCAAGAGCTTGGTAGATGCTATATCTTACAATCAAGCAAGTGTGGAAACCAAGACGAATAGAGAACTGAACAATACTTCCAGAGGTGTTAGACTTGTTTTTCATGAACAAGGCCCATTAAGAGAGCTGGAATTATACCAATGTGTTTCCAAGTGTTGTAGCAGCTACAACCACCCTCCAAAATTTTGTCTTAGCTTCCTTTTCGAGCCTTCCTACCAACCATCATCAGCGGCATGTCTTGCACTGTCAAGTACATGAGCTTCATTGGTTTTTTAATAGCTTGTTAGCCTGTGCATGATAGCTTGTTTCACTCCCCTCACAGGCTGCTACTCCGAACTTAGTCCAGTTGCTAGCTAAGCAGCACCCTCAGAAAATCACGCAATTCTGGAGGGGAACAAGTCTTCCCTCCATAAATTGCGCAAATCTAACTAGCAGCCTGCTGGACTCAGAAACTGCGCAATCCAGTTAGACAGGCTTTGTAATGAAAACTGCGCAATCTGGCCCAACAGTATAGCTCAACCTAGAAATTGTGCAATTATGGGTAGCAATTAACTGCTCCTCCCAGAAATTGCGTAATCCCTTTGGACAACCAGCCCAATATCCTCCCAGAAATTGCGAAAATTTTCCCCTCAGTCAAGAAGGTTGTTGCATGTGCCCTCAGGTTGACCGGTTCCACCCGGAACTGAGAAAACTTGACTTGAATGCATGGACTGTTTTTTCTTGAAATAGCAAAAAGCATCCCTAGATTTTAGGGGGATATTTTTAGCAGTTGGAGGTTACATGCAAAGATTGTTTTAGAAGCTTTCCTCCAATTGTCATTTTTTCTTAGATTTGTGGCATGCACGTCATGAGACTCAAACTTACTTATTCAATGCTTTAGAGTTTGTTCTTCACATCGATCTTGGAGCTCTGACATCCCACAACACATCCAGGAGTCTTCGACACATCCAGCTCAACTATTTCCGGGTAAGTCCGCTTTATTTGTTTTTTGCAACATTTCTATCGCTTTTTGTGTTTTGGCTTGTATGAGTGTTGTCTTCTTGATTTCGGTGAACGCTTGTTGTCGTTTGCATGCATGTTAGCTTATACAAACATCATTTCAGTTTTCGTTAAAATCTCACTGTTGTTGCATGCGTGACATTGTTTTACACTAACAGTCACCGATTCGGTGACTCGTTTCACACACATGCATGTTGTTTTGTTTTCTGAATCTTGCATTCACTCTTTACATGCATGATCATTCATTCTTGCTTACAGTCAGTATTGCCATGCATTCACATCTTCATTTTCTTTCAGTTACCCATCAGTGGGTCTGGGAAATCTTGGCCCAGACTCTACCTCACCAAGAAACCATTGCGCAACTATGAGAGGGAAGGCTATACTTTCCTCCCAGAAAATGCACAATTCTAGCCAGTGACTGTCCTCCAGTCTTGCCTCGTGCAATTCTGAGAGGCAGTGACTGCTGGCCCAGAAAATTGCGCAATGCAATCCCTAAGCCTACATCACTTGCCAGCTGAAATTGCGCATTGTGCAATTCCAGCACCCAACAGGCCAGTCTGGATTGCGCACTGCGCAATTCCAGTGGTCAACCAACCTACCGACAGTCCGTGTTTCCTTTTGCGCAGTTCCGGCGGTCAGTCTCCCGGCCTCCTAGTGAAAATTGTGCAATCCTTGCCATTCAGTCCCCAGGTATGTTGCATGTCATTCCCCAAGTTTGCTTTGGTTTTCGCTGACAGATTTCTTGCTATGCATGTCGCCATGTCTCCAGATATAGTAGGTGTTCGTCCATCTCTTAGCAATTCAGGATCAAAGGACACCAATGAAAGTGCGACTGGAGTAGCAGTTGAGCGAGTGTCTATAGATTTTTCGATCTATGAAGACACCAAGTTGGTCGTAAACAAGGACATCAAGATGAAATGGAAAGAGGTCAATGACGCATACTCAGACACATTTAGGGAAGATCTCGAAGACCGTCAAGTCTATGTGAACATTCACAAGTCTGGCTTGTACATGATTGCACACAGGTATCTCACATTCCCATGCACGGACATGATACATTGGATTGTCTCGCACACTGATCCCGAGACGATGACATTGAGCAATGTCAGCAAGACAGAGATTAATACCTTGAGGGAACAGGTTTCTCAGTAGATGTACCTTTGTCGAAGCCAGTGATCACCATGGAGATGCCCTTCAGCATGACCAGCAATAATGCCAACTTTAGGGATATATTGAAGAGCGGGGTGGAGCCGGCAAAATTCAGGATGACACCCAACCAGATTTAAAAGACGAAGATATTGCGGAAGGCGTATCAATACTTGGTCATATTTGCATGTTTCTTGTATGGCCAAGCAAGCACGGAGACCTTCCCCAGAGTTGGGTGATCGTGTTGGACCAACTAGCCAGTGAAGGAAAAGCATGCAATTGGTCCGACATGTTGGCTCACACGCTGAACGAGCAGGTAATAGAAGTTCGGTAGCCACCCAAAGGTCAACGAGCAGATATCTACATGTCCGCTTACATCTTGGATGTAATCTGTGCCCATCAGGAGTTCCACGGCTTGAAGTGGGAATAGACAACGATGAAAACTTCTGTGAATACTTATTGTAAAATGTTGTCTGAATGCAGCTTCAGAGGATTTATCACACAATTATCAAACCATTTTGTCACCCCGGTGTACAAGATGATATTTGAGTAGGATCCACCTTTCATGTCGAAGGCAACAATGGAAGCACTGATCGACATAGCGGATTGGTATGTCTCACCATCTGACACATTTATACGGATGTACAGTGTGGAGAAGCCTCCGCACTATTTTCCCGAAGTTTTCCATGGACAAACTCATCATGTAAAAAGTATCATACCACATCTCGACAGGTCTGTTAGCTAGGCTGCACCAAAAGAAGAATGCCCCTTGTCCCACTCTTCCTTTGCGGATCAAGTTATACAAGATATGGAACCTCAAGCATGTAGATGTCGAAATAGAGGAGATCAAGAAATATCATTTCGACATCCGAAGCTTCAATCTGTATGACCCGCATTGTATTGTGAAAGACCACTGTGCAAGAGTACAGTTGAAATGGATCCACGGGGCATGTCTTTGGGCAGAGGAAGACCCATGGAGATATTGTTACAACTTCTCCAGGCTCAATGAACCAGTTTGCATCAATGTGGAATGGTTAGCAAAGTAGCGTGAAGTAGCATCTAGGAGAGCACCAGCAGCACCAGCAATAGAGGTAAACATATCGGCATGTGATAAAGGCAAGAGGAAGAATATCGACAGCACAGAGGCGGAACAAGGTTGCAAGTTCAAAGTAGACCCACTTGTGCAAAAAGAAGCTTTGGCAATAGAGGTGAAGAGGCAACAACGTGATAGGAGGACCATGCAAAGGCAGAGAGAAAAATAGAGGATGGAGGAAATAGTGAAGGAGTTGCATGAGTTGGAGAAAATCCAGAAGGAACAGGCGCTGCACAGGGAGGAGAAGGAAGCGCAGCAAGAACACGTACAGCAGGGGGCACAACATGTATACACAGATGAAACTTTGAATGGTTAGCGAAGTAGCGTGAAGTAGCATCTAGGAGAGCACCAACAGCACGAGCAATAAAGGTAAACATACCTGCACGTGACAAACGCAAGAGGAAGAATGTCGACAGCACAAAGGTGGAACAAAGTTGGAAGTTCACAGCAGACCCACTTGTGCAAAAAGAAGCTTTGGCAATAGAGGTGAAGAGGCAACAACGCGACAGGAGGACCATGCAAAGGCAGAGAGAAAAACAGAGGATGGAGGAAATAGTGAAGGAGCTGCATGAGTTGGAGAAAATCTAGAAGGAACAGGCACTGTGCAGGCAGGAGAAGGAAGCGCAGCGAGAACACGTATAACAGGGGGCGCAACACGTACACACAGATGAAACTGCACTCGTATAGGTAGTAGAATCATCGGAACAGCTAGCACAAAGAAGGATGGGTGAGCAGTGGCAGGAGCAGGACTTCACTCAAGAGATTGAACAAGCACTTAAGGAGATGGATACACATATGGAACAACAAGAGTTAAAGCAAGACATCGACCTCATGGCTTACCACCAAGAGGTCGACCCACGAGCTTCACTGAATCCAGAAGCAGAGCAAGTCCCAAGCAACCAAGGAGACACTGAGATCATTGGAGACAATCTGGAAGAAGAGATGCACAACATATCATTCGATGATTCACAACATAGAGTTGTGCGATCATGTAGAGAATCTACTCCAGATGACAACACGTCTCCTATGCAGTTTGAAGAATGAGTGATTGTGTCTAGTGTGCGCAAGCATCCAACAGAATTGGTCAACGCTACTAGAGCATATGTCGAAGCCACTAGCTTGAGTGTTCGCTTCTTGATAGCATAGAATGAGTGAATGTTTAAGGAGTTACAGACGGCGAAGTAGGGAGGAGAACTGGTTATAGCATCCACCTGAGTAGAGTTGAAGAAGGTGATACTGGATGAAGTATCGTCCCTTGAGACAGTCATGTGGGCGTTGTATTCCAAGTTTGGTACCATGCATAAGGCAGTTGTCCATCTCAACGGTTGGTAGCAATGATGTGCTAGGAGAGCACGTATCTTGTTAAACGTGCATACTGTTGTTGACTACATGCAAACATGGACAATGAGATACAAGGGAGCCCCGTTACACTTGCCCAAGATGATGAAGCCCAGAGCAATCGAGCTGAAGGCACACATCCAGAGTTAGATCCAGAACTATGAAGATCTCCCACAGCTCATTAGTAGTTTGCAGGGTTCCCATGCACGAGTATTCAGGAGTATGGATGTTGTTGTGTGCGCACATGCGATTCCATCTATTGGGACACTCACCGAGGAAAATATTAAGGCACAAGTCCAACTGCAGGGTGACTCGTACTTTGATGAGTTGATGTGCATAGCCACCAACGCAGACTTGGTGATCAGCGTAGACACCATGCATCAATATGTCACTGGTCCAGCCACACTCAAGACAATGATGTGCATGTTATTAGAGGAGTTGGACAGAGGAGCTAGAGCAGTGTACCTGGATGCAACGGAAGCAAAAGTTCGTTTCTAGAAAGATGTGACCACATAGTACATGAACACCATCACGAACTACCAAGCTTGGCATCAGTTTGCCACCGTCAACCATTGTGAGGATTTCAAAGCACTGGTCTTCCCACAGTTGTCTAAATCGTAGTGATGTCTTGCATGGCTTGCTCAAGCATATTTTGTCTCACATGGGTACATGTTCAGATTGTATGTAACATCTTGTCAAGTGGAAGTTCAAGTGTCGATAGTTGGATGTAACAGTGATAGAGTAGATGAAGAGTCATAAGGGTAGATAAACAATCACAAAGGGGAATGTCAAGGGTCACCCCACCATTTGTTATATATAGTCCCTCATAACACGTTGTAAAGACTTTTGGTCAGTGAAGCTTCTGATAGGAGTATCTTAGAGAAAGTTTGGATAGTATTGTAACAAGCTTTGGCTTCTCCATTGTGCATAGCTAGAATATCTCTTTGGAGGAGCAAGCGGCAATGACTCTAACATTCCATTGTCGGAACTAGTGGTTGGTCATGGTTGTATTGTATGAGTGGAACTTTCGCTTCTTAATATAATAGAGCCAGCACGTTTCATGCATATGTCGTATTATATTTCAATGATCTTGTTTACTCTAAATGATATATGTATCTATTTTCTTACGCATGCATGTATGGCTTTCCTATATAAGTATGTATGAATCTTACTGAAATGTGTTGTTGGTTTAACCATCACTGTGGATTGCTAACTTGCCTTCCAGTTTGTGATGCATCTTTGCTCATGTGTTCCCTTCTTAACTATGTGCTTTCACAGGTTTCCAAGGGCCGCACTCACCTCACCCTCTACGTGTTTGAACCGTTCATGCACCTTCCTTGACTTGTTGCATATGTCACACCCTTGCTACCAACAGGGACATCTTACTTGCCTCTACACAACGTTCCACTGTCGGAACTAGTGGTTGGTCATGGTTGTATTGTATGAGTGGAACTTTCGCTTCTTAATATAATATAGCCAGCACGTTTCATGCATATGTCGTATTATATTTCAGTGATCTTGTTTACTCTAAATGATATATGTATCTATTTGCTTACGCATGCATGTATGGCTTTCCTATATAAGTATGTATGAATCTTACTGAAATGTGTTGTTGGTTTAACCATCACTGTGGATTGCTAACTTACTTGCCTTCCAGTTTGTGATGCATCTTTGCTCATGTGTTCCCTTTTTAACTCTGTGCTTTCAAAGGTTTCCAAGGGCCGCACTCACCTCACCCTCTACGTGTTCGAACCGTTCATGCACCTTCCTTGACTTGTTGCATATGTCACACCCTTGCTACCAATAGGGACATCTTACTTGCCTCTACGCATAACCGTGGTTAAGGCAATATCGTATGACACACTGTTGGGACTCCTACACCAAACGGCCTGAGGTCTAGTTGGGACTTCTTACTGGGAAATCCCCTAGTATGTTGGCAGGTCCAACACCATCAACAGAAGACCCAATTTCTGAACTAGGAAAAAGGTCGAATTATAATTAGAGATATTTCTTGGGTAGAAGACCTAATCACGAGGCTACTTACTTTTCTTAACTAGGTTTGACCTAGGCCTTTTTATGGTTAGTTTGACTTCTATTTTTATTGGAAAAATAAGTTGTATCTCTTGTTGAATTGACTAATTTCTCTAAGGAAAAGGTTGTTGGGTTTTTCCCCCATATGGGATTTCCCAAGGTAAAATTCTTATGTTTCTTGTTTTGTTGTCTCTTTATGATCCTACTAGAATTTTGTTTCTACCGTTAATGTCTTCTATGTAACTACTTTATGATGAATGCGAATGAAAATAACATTAAATTAATAAATCATAAGTAATTATCAGTTTATAAGACGTATTAAAAATCAACAACACTGAGAGGGGGAGTGAATTAGTGTGAGATAAATTTTACCATTTCATAACTTTTCATAATCAAACAATCATATAATAATGAATCATAACCATAAGCATCATATCATCAAATAGAACAATGCATCATAAAGCTACCATCACATCAATAACACATTAAGAAGTCAACACATCACAAAGAGACGCAAGCTTTTATGTGGAAACCCATACGAGAGAAAACCACAAATTCTTCATCATATGCTTTAATTCATTACATATACTTGTAGGCTCTGACTTGCTGGAGGCAACCACCCCCCAAGAAATGCAAGATGCCACTTACAGTAAGGTGTAACCTCATTGAGGCACCAACCTCAAAAGTATGCAAGCAGATGCTCATCATAGGATACAACAAGATTGAGACACCAACCTCGAAAGTATGCAAGTCGTTGCTCACTGTAGGCTACAGCTTGATTGAGGCACCAACCTCAATGATGAGAAGGCTCTGAGTTGCTCTAAGCTCCAACCTCGATGGAGACACCCGCTTCCTTCTTCAACTGCTTGTGGACCTCTATTTCATATCATTTTCAGACTGGATCCACCATCATCATATATAGTTATATGTTAATAAAGAGATCTACAATTTGCCTCTTTTTGGATGTGCTTCTACAAATTGAACACTTCTTGGCATCAATGCTATAGAATGCACACGTTTTACTTGCTAATAGTGCAACAAAATAGAAAATATATAAAAATAAAAAAATACAAACCCAACTTGTCACCGAGCAGAGATCAAACTTATGACCTCGGGTTTCTCACTAGGACTCAATACCAATTGCATTATTCGGTATTGCTTGTGGGGTAATTCCTTTGGTATATAATTGTTGAAAGTTTAATGACAAAAGTTCAAATGAATAAGGTGTAAAGCTCAAATTACCATATTATACAACATACATGTCATCAACACAGAGTTCAAGGCTTATATTTTGTCCATGTAGTCAAAATGACCAATCATTGTCACCCATGTCAATCCACATCACATGGGTTCTTTGGACCACCTTACCAATCTGACGTGCCAATTTAACAGACAATCAATCGTTTAACCAAGCACTCGATGTGTCGCTAGTGGGTGTGTTCCAATTGGCCACAAGAAGATTGACAACAAGCTTAGCTACAAACTCTACTTATATGGCAAATACCACACACAAACATCTGCCAAAACTATGCTAGATATGGAGGATTTTCGTTGTAATGGAACCATTAAGCCAGGCAGAACCAAAACCACACCGTTCACAAATATAACCAAAACAAAGCAAATGAAACCATAACCTCATACATTGTATCGATACACAAATGTGATTAGAACATAATCAAAATTATGTGCTTCACATCAATATGCGAATGTGACCAAAACAAGCCAAACAAAACCAAAATTATATACTTCGCATCATCTCTAAACTCAATCCATATATTCTTGTTTTCGAATGTGTGTATTGTTGAAATATGTAACTAGGTTCAGTGTTCAGAATGGTATATGTAATCGTGATTTTATGTATTTAATGAAAAGAGGAAAATAAATTTATTATTTGTGTTATTGAGGCATGGGTTTCATGCTCAAGGAAAATTTATTTTTAGGTCAAGCACCAAATGAGTGCTTCTAGGTTTGTTATAAAGTCAATTGAGTCATTATCATGTATTGATAACCGATTTGGGCATGCTACATATTGCAAAGAAAAATTTATTTGAGTCAAAATAGAGTCAAAAGACCCTCCAAGAGCTCGTCGTGGGACAAAGATCAAATCAGCCTACATGAAGGGACTAGTCGGATTCAAGATAGCAATCTGTGCCCCTCTCAAGCCTATAAATAAGGAATTCGACTTCATTTGCTCACTCACTCAAGCAAGTTCGATCTCCTCAAAATAGAAGCTGGAAAAGGACGAAGAAGATCAAGATCAAATTTTTTGGGCCTCTCTCTTTCTCTCTCTTTCTTTAGGGTTTCTACAGTTTCTGGGCTATGAAATTCTGAATTTGCATCGAAGTTGTGAAGCTACAAGGTCGAAGTTGTGAAGCTACATCAAAGCTACAAGGATGAAGCTGTAAAGTTACCTTTAGATCTAAGTTGTGAAACTAGTAGGTAGAAATTGTTGAAGCAACATCAAAGTCGAAGTTGTGAAGCTTCTAGGTTGAATTTGTTGACGCTGTTAGGTCAAAGTTGTAGAAATTGTTGTTGGGGTCGAAGTTACTGGAGAAGTTGTTGGAAGGTCAAGTTTGTTGCTAAAAAGAAAGCTCATCAAGAAGGAAGGATGACTTGGTCTTGGAGGGTCTTGGTCAACGAATATAGGTCTTGGAATTCGTCAATTGAAGTTCTATAAGAAGAGAATGATTCGAGTGTGTTTTCCTCTCAGTTGGAGAGGTTTTGGCCCTGGTTGATCGCCTATATCTTGTGTCCTATTGTCTCATTGTTCTTTATAATTTGGTAGTTATTTGATGATAGAGAACACTAATAATAATAAAAGAAAGAAGAAGTTAATCAAGTAAAGTAAAAATACATCACAAGAAATTATCAAAGAGAAATCACCTACGCTTGTGCCCCCTAGATTTCTCAACATGTATGATGAGAAACATGGGTGTATGTATATATAGATATATATATATATATATATATATATATATGGAGAGAGAGAGAGAGAGAGAGAGGCCCACTATGTGATCTGGAGCCAGGAGAGGGACCCATACTCCAATATTCATGCCTAGAAGCTCAGGGCTTAAACAAGGCCAACAGGTTTATCATATGACTGTGCTCTAACGATTGATCAATGGAATCCATACAATCTAGAGCTTGCAAACGACGCCACCCATACTCAACCTGTCTCTTTCCCATATGACAATGACCACATGACCATCCCTCAAGACTAGGTCCTTAGGGGTCCCTAATCATCTGCATGATGATGCCCTCATGCGACATGCTAGCTTGTGAGTGCCACGTGTCACCCAAATTAAAACTTTCCACCAATCATAACCTGCCAAAACTCCTTGCCACATGGAAATCCCTAGTGGCACCACATCAACATGTTGATATTAGTTGTTGACGTGTCATGCCATGTTGTTGCCACATCACACATACAACCTGTACTTTGTTGTATGTTATTTTTAGGTATGTTCTATGCTGAGAGCAATTTACTTCAATTTTCCATTTTAGCTCAATATCAATCCCAGATTAGCAATCACATCAGCATGATAGTAAAGTGTAGATAGAACATGAGCATAAACATCATAAAACAAGCCAAGACAAGAGGACACAAGATGCGGCAGCCAAGGACAAATCCCAATGTGGGGAACCCTTGATCAATTCTTCTTATATTCTTCAATATTTCAGCAGTGAGAGAGAGATAGTACATATACATTTGAAGTCAACACTTGACTTGCCAAGATAGGAGATCAAACATCAGAGATCTTCACCATGAAGACAAGTGGGGGTAATTTGGTTGTTGGCCGACATTGACGAATTGTCACATAACATAAATAAATTCATATCTCTATGAATCCATGTCGGAATCAGATGATCTTTAGATCAAACTTACAGCTCTCCACGAGAGGAATCCAAGAAAAATATCAACTGCCATAAATAAGGAGGCCCACATGGAGTTTGACCCTAGTTGCCAATTTTAACATTGTCACATGTCCAAGTTGCCATGTTGGCACTGAGGGGGAAAGAGATCCACGTGTCATGCATGTAAGAGTCCACATCATCATTGTTGACCAATCATTGTGCCATGTGTCATGTGTCTACCACATATATTCCCAACCAATGTGTGCCATGTGTCAATTGTCTATTGGCTCAACAAGATTGATTAACTATCATGCAACTTAGACATAATCCATCATTTAATCTTTTCATCTAGTTATCGAAATCATCTGATCTGCAAAAGTTGTTTGACCTTTAAGAGAGTTAAATGTCATTTATGTTCTACTAAGATCCATTGTTGATAGAGTCGAGGGACCCAAAATGTGCACACTCTTTAACACATTAATATTTTGGATTTTTTCCTATAGTTTGGGCCTCCAACTAATGATGATTTTCAAATGGTCATAACGTCTTATTCAAGAAGAGTTTTTTAGAGAAGGGTATATCGTTGGAAATGTCTCAGCAAGACCTACACGATCATGTTGTTTATAGGATCATTAGTGCACCATAACTGCATTAAAAACTCAGATAACTTCAAGTTTTTATTAACTTCACTTGATGAGATCCTATAAGAAACTTAGCTATCATACTACTTCATAGAGGGTACTACTACTTATGCATTATGAATGACTTAGCTATCATACTACTTCATAGAGGGTACTACTACTTCCTTATGCATTATGAATGATATTGTTGTTGTCTCAAACATACACAATGTGCAACATAACATCCATGAATAAAACCAAATATATTTGAGTCATGAACTTAAATAAATGTAAGTATTGTGCCGAGAACAACAAACAACCATTAATATATAACTAACATGGGAACATAACTAAAAAGATATTTGTCAACATGTACAAGGTAAAGCCACCCTGTACAAAGTAAAGCAAGGCCCAGACATGGCCCATGGTAGGCCTTTTATGTTCAAGCAAGTATTTATATTCAAAATCATATCAGATGCAAAGAGGTAACAAATGCTTGAGTCAAACATTGCATACTTAGGATGGTCGAAGGCTTCGAACATACCAAAATTTGTTATGCCTTATAACAAGTGAAAGCCATTAAAAAAATTATTTAAGCCCATTAATTTGTTGGTAAAAATTATAGCAAGCGAGATCCATTCAAATCCAGCAACAACAGGTAACACATTAACATGCTAACCCATGGTTTTGAGGCCACATGGCCAATACATGTGCAGAGGGGGTCAAGGAGGTAAAATAATGAGAAAAATCAGGTTTGCACACCAGAAAACTAAGAGGCCCACAACCATTATTATTTTTCTCAAAACCAAAGAAAAAAGCTTTGAACTAAAACACAACTGAATGGTAGCCGAAAAAGGGTTTGAACTAAAACGAAACTGAATGATAGCCCTGTGACCATAAACGTCATACCCAAAAGCAATATAGAAGTTGAGCTACCAAATGAACAAAGAAGTCGACCCAAAGTGCAATAACCCAAGCAGTTGCAAATGCAATATAAGCTAGGATGAGTTGTCATTTAATAGTGAAGCTAAACAAACAACAAAATCAATCTATGTACAGACCATGCATGGTCTTTTTTCCATGCTAAATTTTCATATACAAGTAAAAAAAATCCAAGATTGGTTTTGATGGAGAGAAGTTGAACCACATCTCGACCATAGAACTATATGAAATACAAGAAAAAGTCTCAAGATGAGTAAAGGCAGTGAAAAGTAAAAAGTTGGAGTGACAAAAGTGATATGATCCCAATAGAGGAATATGAGGGGTTAAATGTATATTTAATAGGGTAAATATGTATGTAATAGAGGTTAATCTCATAAAAGATCCACATGGGAAACCAGTTAGAACAAGTATATATAGAGGTCAATATAGTCATTCCCGAGATATGAATATATTTTAAGCGAAATTTACAATTTTATAAATGCGGTACTATTTATATAATATTGACTTTGTATCATTGCACCTCGAAAAGGGAAGTGCATTACACAGATCAATATCGTGTGGGAATTGTCATTAAAAAAAGTTCAAGTACATAATGGAAAAGAAAAATAATGCAACCCATTACTTTAATGTAATATACACACAGAGATCCACTTCAACTCAAGTTTTTTGAGCACCTAAAAATTGAAGTATTAGTTTCTTTTTAATTCATCTTAATGCTTAATATTTCAGAATTAAGAGTTAAGATGGATCTACACTAATTATAAAATGTCAAGGAGTCCATACTAATACACACAAATGTGATTAACATGGACACATTTGTGAAACATTTCCTTATCTTTGTTATTCTGATCCCTGGAAAACATAAAGGAAACTATCCAGCTCCACGTAGGGGAAAGATTGACTCCCATATTCAATTTTGTTGTTTTCATATAACCATGCTCAGTCATCCTCAAGATCACCTAAAATTTGATTTTTAAGCCTCTTCTTCACACTTCAACTATTCACCAACCAACTGCAAGTTATCTTCAAAGGCTAAATGAACACAAGACAAAAATATCAAATCGTGCATGGGAATGCCAAAACTACAAAAAAAAAAATGAATGAGCAGCATAAATTTCCTGATTTGGATAAAAAAAGGTGCTTACTCGCCCTGTTGTATTTCCACTTCAAGGTTAGAAAGAATCTTCAAACAGCACACTTCATGTTCTCGTCATAATTAGGTGGGGCGTATAGGCTTTGTCTCACTGACATCTTTGTTTAAGCCAAAATACTGATCCACATTTGGCTGAGTTAAGCCAAACCTTAGCTGCTGATTCAGCTACTTGGCTGTTTTTCATTGTCAATATTTTCATGAATGGCTATGATGCAAGTGCTTTCAAAAGAACATGGATTTTCGTCAAGATGGGCAGAGTATATGAAACTAAATGCATATCCTTTTGCTATGTTATATACCTTATAATGGGTGCATGAAACCATTGCTTGTGCCATCAAATATTCTGCAACATAGAGGAAAGGAGATTTGCATATAAACATGCAAACTATGCGAAACTCTGCAAATAATTGTCTCATATACTTAGGAAGTCGTAGCATGGCTTTATAGGTACCTCCTTAAAACTCTTAGTTATATTTGCAGTTGCTTTGAATAAACCTGTCTTCATCAAGCCTAATGTACATCAAGATAAAGTGCACCAGAAAACAAAATAATTTGAGCTACTGCTTTCGTCTACATCTGCAATTTGTAAGGGCATTGGAAACTTGAGCAGCAAAAGTATTCCCTTCCTATCAAGCATACTGTGAACCAAAAATCTAATAAGTTGACTGATATGGTTACCATGAAAATGGAGGATGATGGACACTTACGACCAGTGGTTGTGGTAATTGGCTCTCCAGATTTGGATGAGAATGTATTGCAAAGAACTACTGCAGTGTGAACCTTTCATTGTCAAGTAGACAGCTTGAAGTTATTGAAAGAAAGTAAGAATATGTTTGATCAATTTGCTGGTGCAGACTCAGATGAAAGTAACTCAGCATCAGGTTCAGACGGATATAACCCAGCATCATTTGATGATTCAGTATGTGGAACCACTGCTTTACCTGGTATATCAGGATTAGCAGTCTCAATTTTCTCAGTTGGAAGCCTTGAAAGCACAACAGAGTTCCCATCTGATTGTGTCGTGGAAGTATCACCAACCATCACAGGGACATAACATCCTTCAATAAAACCTTGTTCATTGAGTTTACTTGTGAATCTATATGTTACCTGCAATTTGAGTACACTAAAAAGTCAGTAATTTGATAATGCATAATACAAAAGATAACAAATCTGTTTCAACTTTAATAAAAAATCAGCTCTAATAGCTGGCATGAATTGGAAGGGACAAGTTCTCACTGGACTTCATAAACAAGCCATACCTCCGGTCTCTTCTTTAAATTTACTGAAACAGCTCTGGACATAGCAGATAATTTTCCTTCCAAGAGCTTGCTCTTCAAATCCTTCTTTACAAGGGGAGTGAACTGCCGATCAAGAGAGCGTGCTGCATACAACCAAGATATGACTGTGCCCAGTAGGATAACTCCAAGATATGGTGTTGAATTGGCAAGCGATCCAAATCCCAATATGAGTACCTGCTGAATGAGTGCACCTCCTGATTTCCCGAGTGGATTGCAGACCACATCTATTGCAGCTTTACCCTTTACCTGTTCAAAGGATCACCCAGAGTTACCCTTTACAGTTCAATGAGTTTGTGTGTGTGTGATATGTATTGCACGTGGCATTTGCAATGACAAAGGAAAGAATCCAGGATTGATGAAATTAAATGTCATAACCCACTATGATATATGTATAACAGAATATCTCAAGGACAGAGGGATTTCGACAAGTGGAAAATTAAATGGACCTTGGTATCTTCATCAAGAGGAATGTAAGCCATTTCTTTGCAAGGATCAAACAAACTGTACTTTGCACTCTTGCTGAAGATATTCTGCATGGCTCCAACGTAGACTGCTGCTAACAATGGCGTTACTCCAAACTTAGCCATCAATGGAGTTAATGAATCACTACCTAGCACCAATGCAAAGAATGCCACTCCTGTCACAAGCAACACGGTGGGAGTGATGGTAGCTGCAACACCCCATCCATATTTTCTGAATATATATCTGCTTAGAAGCATCATGCTGAAAGTCACAATTCCAGTGTAAGTAGAGAAATCCCCCATAAATGACGAGTACTCATTAGGACTTGGAAACTGTATCAGAAGACACATTAAAAATAGTTAGAAACTTAGATTCTGAAAGGGCATAGGAATAACCAAAATGATAAGGCATACAAGAACCTCAATCTGCAAAACATAAAAACAGCATGCATATTCTCCCCCATAACATTTTAAAATAGGAAAGTCTCAGAGCAAACAAAACGAAGTAATAAGACAAAGAACAGAACGCTATCGTGTTGACAATGACAATAATCCTCCTAATACAATTAGAACTAACATAAGAGGAAAATTCAAAATAAATGATGTGTTCACATCCGATCCAACACAAAATGCCTAACTTATGGTTTCTTAACAAATCCAGCTTGTACAATTTAAATATGATAAGAAATGAACCCCAGAAATACCTGAGCCTTCAGTTTGGACTTCCATGTCACTTCAACCAGATTTATACTTATTCCGTAGGCTACAACAAGAGTAGCCAGGTCTCGCACATACCTCGAATTCAGCAAAAACTTTGCACTCTCAACCATCCCCAGCTTGGGTTTTTCTTTCTGCGTGCATATTGACACCATTAGTTGACAACACACTTCATTTGAGGGAAAAACTTAACTACAATTCATCAACCAACCAATTTACAGGGCAGGGAATTATACCTTTTTCCTTGCTTCTGCCTTTGGTAGTGTTGGATCATTCACCACATATTTGTTTGTCCACCAGTAAATTCCAGCTATTGTAAGTCCCAAACCAACTACCAGGCTCATCATACCTCTGAGTGATACAGCCCAGCCATCCACACCTGGTCCCAGGTTTGTCCTAAGTTGTGAAAAATATTTCACAGTACGGCCAGAGAAGACCAAGGCTACATTTGCCCCCAATCCAAAAAGAGGATAAAACTGTTTAGCTTCATCAACAGTTGTAATCTGTCATGACAATGATACATATTATTAGTTCTATTTAGGCAAAATTCAACTAACAAAATTATAAGTCCATAATTGCCACTGTTACTACTTAATGGCCATGTTCTCAGGAGGTAATGTTTATTAAATGATAAATCTGAAAAGAGAAAAAAGAAAAAAGAAAACATAGCTAGCCAAACTCCTTATTGCCAGTGAATTTGGACATTTTGGGAGAATCGTGAACTTGATCAAGTTGAGTGGAGATGGCACAAAGCAGGACTTAAAAAGTTTGAAGAGTTGAAAACTTAGTGGCAAAGGAATCTCTGCTAACTTGGTCGAAGGTATGGCTAAAGGTAAAAAATACAGATCTATCATGTGCTGAGGGGGATCAAATTCCTCGAGGTACAAACCTTTTCTCAAGGTTTTTTCCATTAGAAAAAAATCACCTCAACAGACTTGAACCCTCTCTGCATATGATAGATCCGGAGTTAAGATTGATCATTGCTGGTTTTTAAAATATGTGTGTGTGCGCAAACGCACCATGTCTCAACTCCATGTCACGCATGGAAGGAATTACATATCTCCTTCATACTGGGCTGTAGAAAGCACCTCTCAGAGCAAAGATGCATAGAAGGTCCCCTTGACCTTATGTAGAGCTCACGACAACCAAGTGCTCATGACAACCTAGTGAAGTAGTGAAACGTGATGTGGGGACTTGGAAAGGTCTCTCACACTTTCTGGTATCAGAGTAAGTTATGGAGGTAGAAGTTAGAACTGATGATGCCGTGAACTGAATATTATATAAGCTGGAAGAATGTATGTTTCTTTTATAGGTAACAAAGCTACTGTATAGTTCTAGTGTATCTGATGGCGTTTGAGTTCTGTCATGTGAATCTTTGATAAAATGTCTTAATCATATTATCTGAGATGAATTTAACTAGTTCCTGTTATTATGGACTTACTTAGAGTAAGCCCAACAAATTATCAAGAAAAAATCCCAAGATGATGAAATAATGGTGGCCCAAACAATGCACAATTGCCCATGGAATTCAGATCAATACAGCACTGTATAGCGAAGATGCACTATGGTAATTCCCATCTGTCTTGAAATATACTGCCTAAACAGCTAGCCCACTTGCTTAATTCTTAGAAGCATTTAAGGACTGGCATTATCGAACACAAGACCAAACTCATTACTTCACTATTTGGAAAAAATATGAAAACAACCATGATAAACCCAATTCTGTAGAACTGGATCCATAAATTGGAAGCGCGATAGATTGACCATAATTGCTGACCCAAATAATGGGGGTAAATCTTCCCCTCTCTAGACGACATTCAAAAACCGATGGGAATAAGACCAACCCATTTCTTATTTGTTAGAAAATTTGCTTGTTGGCAAAAACTATTAGCAATCAGAAAGAAGCTGGAACTCATTCCTTATCAGAATCGACAATAAAGATTGCAAAAGAAACAGTTAGAGCAGGAAATAATCCATTTATTTCATTTATTCTCAATATTCTATGAAACGGTGAAAGTTTTCAAGTATCTATCGACTCGAATTCTATTTGAAGAACAATTTTATCGAAAATTGCAAATGGCCAAATATTCATTGTAATGGAGAAAATCAAAATTCTGCCACAGCGAAAAATGGTTGAAATTGATTACGTGCATTGTTGACGTTACACATGATAATAAACTCAGACAGCAAACATACCTGATTGGCAAAACCCCAAAACAGCACCGAAACAACCACACTTCCCCATAACTCTGCCATGACATAAAACACACAAAACGTCCATATACGAAGAATAGCAATCGGTCCCAAAAAGCTCGGACCTAACATCTGAAGAAGCTTATCTGCCAACCCTGTGGGGTGCAAAACATTTCTGAGAGGATACAGAAAAAACCCAAATGCGCCGAAGAAGCCGATGAAGGGGAATATGCAGGAATAGAAAAGCGCTTCTCTGGATAGAACATTAGAAAGCTTAGTGTAGACAATCATGAAGCCAATGGCCATTGGCAGGTTAACCCAAGTCTTCAAAAATGGTATAATCTCTGCACTACTGCCCTCAGCTGTCACAACCAGTACATCCTTTGTATCTCTTAGAATGGTGTAGTTAAATAATATGCAAAAGAACATAAATCCTAGAGGTATCACTTTCTTCAGTGTTCTAACATCTGCACCTAAGAATTGCTTTGAAGGAGCTACAGGCACTGAGGTAAGGTCTCCTGCCCCACTGGAAGCGGCTGCTGCTGCAGCTTCCCCTCTGATAGACAAACGCTCTGAGCACTTCAAATTCCTCTGCCTCAGAATTCTCATAGTTGTCAAGAACTGTGAAGTTTCCATAGCTGCCTTCCTTAAACCCCCAACACGAAACCCCCCGCTAAAACCCAAACCAGCCGGATGATGCAACAGAGGTTCTTTCGACTTCTGTCTTGCGCAACAAAATACAGTTTTTGAGGAATTTCTAACTCCAGGAATTGCATGTAAATATGGCAAACTTCTTATTCCACTGGCCATGTGGGTTCTGGCCGTTTTATTGATTGAAGGTAGACAAGATAACCCTCCAGCACAGGCTCCTTCCATACTGCCGAAATCCAAAGGAAACAAAATAAAGAAAAGGCTCGAACAGATGTACCCAACAGGCTAACTGCAATTCTGGCAATGACCCACAACAGCAAATTCCCTTATGGTAGTGCCCTGCAGCATGAAAGGTAATCCTCTTAGCCAACTTTCGGTCAAGACTTGTCCTGGATCCTCTTCAGCTTGGCAATCAAATATCCACACTCTGCCCCTGCCTTTTCTACTTAGACAGACTGAAACTTAGGCATATCACGCCCACCAGACTGAAAAGTATGAAGATTTAACTTTCCACTCATACCTGGAGACGATATAGCTGGCGCAGGCTGACTTCCAGGATGGAGTTTTGTGTCACCCTTCTTCCTCGGTCGCTCACTGTTGAGCCTTCATACTCCGAAATGGATATGGAAAGCTCATATTGATGTAAGGATAACTCCAAGGCTGAGGCTTGGACCGGGCCTGCAAATCCACAAGCATCTCGAATTTGTTGTGGCTCCTCCATTTCATATTGTCCCATATGCATGCAATCATGCTGCTTTCAAACTGCCTACTTGGCTCTTTCCTCTCCCTCGGAGTAAACGATATGATTTCTCCACCATACCATAACCATGAAAATGAAAATTAATGTAGCATTCACGTATTTTTAAATCAGTCCAATTATTTGATGCCTAGTCATTACATTCGCTTTCCTGTAAGTTTAATCAACCCAATATTTCAAGCCTAATCATTTGATTCCCTTTCCAGAACATGAATCATGTCTCAGATCCCATACTCAAACATAAACATTAAGAACTGTTGAGTATGATAAAACGTACAATCGATAAACATGTTTATAAATTGTGTGGAAATTCAACTTGTCCACCTTGGTAAAGAGATAAGGTTGTCTCAAATTCCCAAGAAGAACTGTTGAGTCTGATAAAACGTACAATCGATAAACAGGTTTATAAATGGTGTGGAAATTCAATTTGTCCACCTTTGGTAAAGAGATAAGGTTGTCTCAAATTCCCAAGAAAATGGCAATTCGTCTCTCCCATGCATGATCATCGCACATCGTATAGATAAAAAAAAAAGATACAATAGCCTTGGAGCCTCTCTCTACCTGTCAACTTTATGGCCGTACCTAAATAGTGCCACTCTAAAATTCTGCAGTGCACTTAGCCCAAAAAAGAAAGGATATTGAGCTTTTAGAAACAGCCCACTTTGCAAAAAGACAAAGAATATATTGAGTTTAATCAATCATAGCTAGATTTATTACATTGCAGTTTTATATCGATTTTACTAAAATGAAAGACACTATACCTTCCGAAACGACATGCACAAATAATATGGGAGGAAGAGTGATTTGAAAACCAAAATGTGTTTTATTCATTAAATCTTTTAATGAATAAGATATAACGCGCTCTCTTGTCATTGTGATGTTTTAACTTCATATTAAGAAGCCTCACAAGCTTTTAGCATAATAGAGTTGGTTGTGAATTTAAACCTTTTAACTTTCATTTTAATAAGTATAGAAACTTTATCTCATAAAATTTTATTATATTTAAATTAAAATAATTTTGAATATTATTAAAAGTAATATGATTATATAAATTAAGTAGAAGATAGATATTGATAGTTATCGCATATTTATCATGGGTAATGTTAAGAATGTATAACACTTTTATCAGTATTATAAATTCTTAACATTACCCATGATAAATATGCTTAACTATAATATCTATCTTTTACTTAATTTATATAAACACATTAAAACTTTTATGTAATTCAAAATTATTTTAATTTAATAAAATTATTTTAATTATAAAAAGTGGAGATGAAAAAATTAAAAATTATTGGAAATTTTTTAATTTTAATTAATTGATTTGTATAAATTATTTAGAAAATCTCTGTAATTTGATCATAAGTATACAATACATAGTATATATATATATAAATATATATATATATTGCACATCCCACATTCACATTATTGAAATCTACTCATTGATAAATGTTTTATTTTTTATAAATTCAAAATTAAAAACTCAATTCAAAATAAACTATATCTTTCAACATAGCCATATTTAAAATAAAATAAAATATATTCCTTTTCCATTCATAAAGTTACATTCTATTTTTACACATCAAAATGTACTTCACTTAATTATACATATAAGTTCATTGATTTTATTGCCCAATTTTGAAATATCTCTTTTCAACTTCATATTCAAATTGAGTGCATATCCCACATTACATTATTACATCCAAAATTAAAACACCAACTTCATATTCAAATTGAGTGCATATGCCACATTACATTATTACATCCAAAATTAAAACACTTTTAACCCTACCTTTTTAACTCCATAGGATGTATGATTATTTTAAATTTTGAATTACACCATTTTCATATTATATAAGAGTTTTTCTTAAAAATTATATATTTTAATATTTAATTTAACCATGTAAAAATTAATTTAATATGAATAAATAAATTATGTAATTTCTTATTCGAATAAAAATAGTAAGTTGTAAATTACAATTTTGTAAGAAAAGAAATCTTGAAATATAAAATACTATAATGTTATAGCAACAAAGTTAATAATAGTGAAATATTCGGAGGTGAGCGGACGCGCTATCACGGCAGCGGGAAAATAATATATTATAAGTTAAGAAATGAAGTAAAGTAGTAAGCGATATGAGGGATTGATGATATGATGTTACAATGAAAGGGACCAGCTTATATAACCTAGGTAAGTGGCCCTTATGAATGTAAACATGCCTTGGAGACATGTCTCTTCAAATAACTAATTATTAGTTATAAATTTCCAATATATTTATTCATACCATTATTATTATTTATATCATTTCTATTATTTTTATATATATTTTATTCATACGTCTTTCTCTTCAAAGAGATTTGTCTTCAAAGCTTATCGCTGACAAGACGTGCCATATGTTTCTTTGTCTTTTAATATTTTTATATCTTTCAGAGTTCTTTGAGTTGTTATCTTCATTGATACATGATGATAGGATCATTTGAGTGATAAACAAAATTGCTACACTGAGAAGAGATGGTCATCCTAAATCAATATTTTGTGCAATCTTTTGGTTACTAGAAACTTGTGATTAATCGTTATCGCTAGACTGAATTGTGCAAACTTCAATATTCTTCATATAAGTTTGTTGTTTATGTTCTGAGTGATACAAATATGCAAATTGATTAACATGCCTTTTCTTGTGATTCAGATGTCGATAAGGAATTTTGGTGATTTTATTTTCCGTTATCATGTGTATGGCAATTTCCCTATTTACCTTAGGTGTCGATGCTGTTGAGTTAGTTACAGAACCTTCACTTGCAATGTTGAACGTCTGAATTGTAATTTTTGAGTGTGTTTTCTTAAACTGACTTGTCTTCTTCTTGATTTGTGATATTCAATGGATCAATATTCATTCTTTTTT
The DNA here is from genome assembly GCA_000404065.3 of Pinus taeda. Taxonomy (NCBI): domain Eukaryota; kingdom Viridiplantae; phylum Streptophyta; class Pinopsida; order Pinales; family Pinaceae; genus Pinus; species Pinus taeda. The sequence continues at coordinate 238,731 of APFE031065625.1, forward strand.
CATTAATTTGAATTTCTATATTCGAAGATTTCGACGCCTCCTTCTCAATAAGTTGTTGTACCTTGTTTTCCAACGACTTCTTGTCCTTCCTAAGCTTTTTAATTTGCGTTAGTAATTTTTCACTATGGTCTTTAAGTCAAAAAACTTCTTTATTTTTGCTGGCGGTGATTTTGTCAACTTCTCTTTGCATATTTTGTAGTATTTTTTTGCCTTCTTGAAATTTTTTTTTGAGATATCTTGTATGTGTTCTGGAGTTACTGAATTTGGCTTCAATGTAACTTCTCGTAGTGTTATTTTTTTCTTTTTTTGTATGAAAATGTCAAAAAAAAACTTCAATTTATTTATAACCTTTTGAAGGCTCTCTAGACCTAAAGTTGTTTGGTCTTTCTTGACTGTAGGCTAGTTTGACGTTTCTAGTTTTTTACCAAAAGAAGGGGCTACATTAGATTGTTGTCAGTATTGGGTTTCAGATTAAGAATTTCATTTGCAATTGACAAGGATTTTTCAAAGTATGCCTATAAAGTAGGTTTTTGAGTCCTCTTTACCCACATGGTTATGCCATGAGGTAAATCCTTCACATAATAGGTGATAATCAGATTTTGAGCTAGCAAATATTCAACATGGATTTTGTTCTTTAATGAAAACCTTCTAACATTAAAGTCTTTCACCTTCTCTTTATTCTGCATTTTCTTGTTTGACAGTTTGTCGACTAAGACATTTGGTGGCTTTTCATCTCTAATTTTTTCAAGAAACATAGATTCAAACTGCACCCATGAAATAAAACTACAAGGAGGCTCAGTGAAAGACCATGTAGTGGAATTTCCCTCAAATGTATAAGGGAATAGTCTGCATACTACATCCTCAAGTCGTATTCTCTTTTTCCTAATATATCAACACAAATGCTTTGATGTGATCTTCAGTAGGTTGCTTTGAATCTGGGTCAATCTTTCAAAGTAACTTGTGAGTGTTCCTTGGGAGAGGATGTTGCACGTTAGGAATGGAAACAACATCTTGATTAATCCAAGGAGTTGTAGGATCATTTTGTGGGTTGTCTTGATTGTTTCCTAGATTTCCTTGGTTGTCTTCCATCCTAGGGGATCATTGATATTATTACAACTGAGAAGATCCCTCTTCATTAGAGGAGTTTACTAAGGAAGACGGTGAACTAGGTGGGGAAGAAAAAGAATTAAAACCTCCAAGCAAAGTCAGTTGACTAGAATCACCAACGAATATCTCAGATGTAGGTTGGTTGAGGTCAATAATTGTACTAGTAAGAATATCACGCAACTTGTTGTTTATTATAACAGTAGTCTGAGGTATGCTGACTACCATGGGTTCTTGTAAGTGAAGGTCAAGAGGAGTTATTATGTGTTTAGATAATATTATTTGGAGGGAAGAAGTTATTTCAAATCTCTCTTGAGTTTGAGAATAAGTTCTTGAGATCATTGAAGAACCTTGTCAATTTCAGCTTACGTATATGGTCGAGTTGGAGTAGTAGGGTCACTATTATTTTTCTCGGGTTTTGGATGAGAGCTAGCTGAAGTATCAATAAGGGGAGGGTTGGTGCGACTCTAGGTGATAATAAGTGACCTAACATTTTGGAAATTGTGACTGCCTATTTCCATTTACAGTAAGATGGGCCCTCCTTCTAGTGCCATTTTGTTGATGTAGGCATTGTACATCTAAGTCAACAAAGAGGAAGTAACATGGACCAAGGCTCCTTAATATCCCAAGCCATTTAGAATACTAACCCCTGACGGGTTTATAGGCTCTATTTTCCTTAGATCATTTCTTCTTACGTGGGAGTGAATCCAGAGAAAATTAATCTTAATCTAACTATGGTTGTTGTAACACCCTCCTCCCACATCTACCCAAGCAATTGACCAGCCAGGGTAAGCATGCAACAAGAGTCCACTATGATATGATTGGACCTACTAAGCCACGTTAAGGAAGTGGAACCAATGGAAACACACCATGTAGACATTCATAATCAACTACAAGCCCCTCATGAACCAATCCAATACTTTAGATAGCTTATCTTGGGGTCCCACTGAACGTTTGGACAACTTAAGCCTCAATTGCTCCCATGATATAGGCATGAGGGTGACCAAAAACCCAAAGTTGCTCTCACAGGCTTGCCTTCCAATGACCAAAGACCAAAATTGTCAGTGCTATGCCGATGACTCTAGGATTTGGGCCACTTTTTCAGGCCCAGAGCCTAGGTCACTACCCAGAATTGAACCATCTCTTCATATTAGTAAAAAAACATGGAAATGGCAGTACTAAAGAAAA